>JADKLZ010000104.1:3043444-3054539 GCA_021533235.1 Biomphalaria straminea
GGTATTTATATAGTAACAGTTGGTGTGGATATCTTTAAATGTTATAACCCTGTTTTATAAATAGTTTATGAGAATATCTGTAAAGTTTAAAAAAACAACTCTTAAATATACAAAACAGCATTATGACTAGAAGCTCTTCATTTTTCTATTAATTAGATGAGGAAAAACTTTGTACCTGGAGATGTGTTACTGCTAGGAATTCCCTTAGCAGTAGGAGTTAGAGGCAACTTCTCCTTGATAAAATGATGTTCTAATAACTGCACAGCTGTCCATCGAAGTCTTTCATCTCTTAATAAACATCTGTTAGCAGTTTTTTTAAATTCAAAGTTAGTTATACCTTCTAATAAATCAAACTTATATAAACTACATGTATTAAGAATTAGAAAAGAGCACATTTATCTTACTTATTTAAAAAGTCTTGAACAACAGAGGGTAAGGAGTTTGGTATGTCTGGCAAAGATTTCATCAAAGGCTGGCCAATGATAAGTGATAACAACAACAAACCCTAGGGAGGTAGAGACACAAAGAGTCATGAAGTGGGAAGATGAAATCTTGAAGTTGGTCTAACTCATGCTAGTTTAAAGAGAGCCTGGAAAACTAAACATTATTTCTTTAATGGACCTCATTCACCAAACGTAAACAAACAACATTTTCTCTATATGTTCTATACAAATTACACAATACATAAGGCTGCCTTGTGATACATATTTTTCACTATTTTATCAATATTATGAAGTGGCTAAATGTGTTTTTTTTTCCAATTGGTGAATGAGGTCCATTAGCAATTCAATAAACCAATATTAATTGTGTAGATGTGGTGGATGCATTTAAACAGAAGTTAGAACAGGGGCCTGGTGGTTGAGTGGTAAAGCAATAGGCTTTTAAACAGAGGGGTCTTGGATTTTAATTTGGGATTTTTAAGACACCCCTGACATTAGTTGGTGAAAGTAAAAGTAATTGGTCAATGTGCTGGTCACATAACACCTCGCTTATTAACCATTGGCCATAGAAACAGAATATATTAACTCGAATTTTTTATTTGGGATTTTTAGGATGCCCCTGGGTATCATAACAACTCGCTTATTAACCATGGGCCATAGAAACAGATGACATAACATCATCAGCGCCAAAGATCACAAGGTCTAAAATGGATACTTTATTTTTTTTACTTCACTATAACATTTATCAATAGCTACATTTTTCTACTTGTTAGACATTAGGTACTGATCAGACATTGCTCCTTAAGAATGAAAAATTATTGTTGTGTGTGCGTATATCACTAGTCTATGGAGGGAGGAATAGTTGAAATGGAAAAGTTTACTCAATGGAACTTAAGAAAGTGAAATAAAGCGAAAAACACATTTCTAGGAAGCTGCTTTATTCTTAATTTTTAAAAATTTACATTACAAATAATATATGGCCAGCAGTATTTACTAGTTGGTAGATGTCCCCTTTCTGTCCACCTCGTCCTAAGACCACAGGTCTGGTATCTGAGAACTTCACACCTGGTCGAGTTTTATCAACAGCATCATAAAGATCACCAAGTCTAGTAAAGGGAAAGATAATAGTGAATGAGTCCGGAGGCTATGAAACTGATGAAACAATAGTCGATATTGCTAGAAGCATTCCTCTTCTTTGTTCAAAACTAAATTGGGCCAGAAGTGCTTTTTTCCCTTATATATTTTTTAGGTCTCTTTTGAAATGAAACTGTCATTATTAGGCTTTGAATCTAAGTGTAACTGATAGAAAAAAACAAATTCGGCACAAAAATATGAATAGTTGAGATCAAACCTGATACAGGTTATGAAAGGAAAAAACCTCAAACAGGGAATCTGAAACTACACATATACAGTACTTTCTTTGACAAGTCTTTCAAACAAGATCTGTGTACTTTTTAGGACTAGCTTAAATACCCAGCTACAGTCCCTGGTTGACAAACTATCTGCTGCTTGCCAGAAGATCGGCTTAAACATCAGTCAGAGCAAGACTAAGATACTTGTACAAAACACAAATGCTGCACCTCAAATAAACATTAATGGCCAACAACTAGAGATTGTAGATCACTTTTGTTACCTTGGCTCCATCATATCCAACAACACTCTACTGGATAATGACTGTAACAACAGGATAGCCAAGGCAATGGCCATCATGTCACGGTTGCAGAAACGAGTCTGGGACAACATATTGCTGACTAACAGTACTAAAGCTCTAGTCTACCGGACCTGTGTATTGAGCACCTTGCTATACGGAAGTGAAACGTGGTCAACCTACTCATGGCAGGAAAAAAAGCTGAATGTCTTCCGCCTCCGATGCCTAAGGCGGATCTTTAAAATAAGGTGGCAAGATAAGATAACCAATGAAGAAGCGCTACGAAGAGCAGGTTGCCAGGACATCCGCTCTGTTATCAGCAGCAGACGCCTTGGCTGGCTTGGCCATGTTCGTAGAATGCCAGTAGGTTGACTTCCACAGGATATTCTAGATGCAGAAGAGCCGCTGGTCGCCCACTTTTACGTTATACGAATGTATGCAAACGGGACATGAAGCTCTTTAAGATCGACACTAGCAGCTGGGAAGAGGTGGCACTGGATAGATTCACATGGAGAGAGAGCATAAGAGAAGGGTCTTTGATTGCAGATGCCATACACAACAGAAGCAGAAAAAAGGGTGAAATGCAACGGTGTCTGGTGACTACATATTATATGCCCAACCTGCGATCCCAGCTGTGTATCAAGGATCAGCCTCATTAGTCACACAAGAGCTTGCAAGGAGAAAAGATCGTCTCTCAAAATGCCACAGAAATCAAATACCCGGCATTTTTCGATATGATAGACCCACTGCTGTCATGGTTTCTGTATTTGGTGTGTTATAATAAAACAGCATCTACATATATACATTTTATAAAGAGATCAAAAACCTATATATTTTATAATATATATATAAGTATGTGGTTTTAATTATACAACTTTTGTAACTTCTTTTATAGAAAGGTAACTTTCAACATAAAAATTGAACTATTTGCAACTGACACACATATAATGTTTACTTGTAGCAACATAACCCATTTGCGAAAACTTTACCAACATCTCATAATAAACACCCTAAACCCATAAAATAGTTAATAAACACCCTAACCCCATAAAATAGTATACCTAACTACATAGTTAATTTTGAGAAAACCATAGAAATAATCTAGCAGCCATTGACAGTACCAACACAATGGACCAACAAAAGAGCATAACAGATTGCCCAAGATTCATGGACTAAGAAAAATGTTATAAAAATGTCAATTTCATTTTTCTAAGTGACTTTTTCTTTAATCAGGCAGTAATTAAGACTACATTTGATAGATTTTAGTTATATCTGCAATTTTTAAGATTTTGAATGAAATGTGTTCAAAAAAATTAATCTGTTTACTTTTGAAAGCTCAATCATTGTTTTTATATTACAAATATAACAAACACCATGTACCTACCTCTTATCTATACTGTAGTCTCCTAATCTTACTTTACCATTTCTGTCAATAAAAATACTTGATGCCTGAAAAAAAGGAAGCATATTTTTATTCAAAATAAATTTTAAACTTCCATTAACTCTAATGGTAATTAAAATGTTTTTATTTCGGTAGACAAAAGTCTAAGTAATAAACTTCCTTAACCCACTAAAGTAGCAGAAAAGAAAAAGCAATGTTATAGCCAACTTTACATGGTCATTATAGTTGTAGATATGAGGAAATAGGTAACCCATCTCTTGCTAGAGTTGACATTAAAGTAGTATTTGAAACTAAAGCCTGGCTCCAAACTGAATAATGAATTAACAGAGTATTGGAAAATATGATCTGGTTTAGTAGCATTTTAAATTTAATACTTTGAACAAGAATAACTGCACTTCTTTGAATTAATTTCAGTTACTTATTGAATAGGAGGTGCGGTGGCCGAGTGGTAAAGCGCTTGGCTTTCAAACACACGGGTCCAGGGTTTGAGGATTTTTTATTGTGAGATCTTTAGGGCACCTCAGAGTCTACCAATCGCTAATGGGTATGTGTGATTAGTTGGGGGAAAAGGCGGTTAGTCATTGTACACCCTCGATAATAGTGGGCCAAAGTAATAGATGACCTTAACATCATCTGCCCTATACATAGTAAGGCCTGAAAGGGGATCTACCAATAGAACTATAAGAAACCACTTACCCTGAGATTTTTGTGAACAACAGAATTGCGATGTAAGTACTGTAAAGCCAATAAAATCTCCTCTGTGTACAGGCGAAGCATTTCTAATGGAAGTGAATTGTTTTGATGGGTATAAAATGATAGATTGATGCCCCCTGAGTATTCCATCAGAATCTAGAAAAGGATTTAGAAAAAGTTACAAATAATCAGTATTGCTGCACTAAATGTCCATATATGTGCATCATCATGCTTTTTCAACAAAAAAATTGTTTGTAAAGTAATAAGAACACAATAATGCTTCAAGTAGCTGTAGTTTGAGTCAATTATTACATAAGAAAAATATATTTATGCACAAAATAAAAATACCCTAACACTGTGATTAATTATACATTTTTTTAGAAGCCATTTTTTTAATGCAAACATCAAGAGTTTCTATAACATACTGTAAACAATTATGAAATGAAGTTATATTCACATGAAAAATAATTTTCCCAGGAAAACAATCATATTTCCAATTTCTATAATGAATAAGGTTTGGATGATTGAGTTTGACTAATGCCCTCAGTTCTTGTTCAATGCTCAAAACCTGAATATTTGAAGACAAAAAAAGAATTGTGAACAATTAAAACATAACAAATACTATTTCTTAAGTAAATAAAAGATTAATCATTTCTCAAATAAACCGAAACCTGATTGAGAAAACCTTCGGCCTCAGGATCATCTTCTTTGTCAATAAAATTTGCTGCCTTTTTACTAAATTTCCGCCACTCCAAAATCCATTCTGCAATGGCCACAAGATCTCCACTGACCATGTCCATTCCAACAAACATTGTGCTACCACTACTATTCTGACCTAGAACAGATTAACAAATTTAGATAATTATGGTTGGTAAGCTTAAGTGAGTTCCTCTTCAAGTAGAAGAACATGACAACTAACAGCCATATTCGATTCCCCCCTGCTGCTGAGAGCTCAAAAATTTAATTGCTTTCACTGGGATAAGATATTTACATCAGCAGCCCAATACTTAGTCACTTGGTCACTGTATTTTTAACCATATTAAAAAAATTAACTCTATAAGACTTTTGTTTAAATTATGATAAAATAATATATTTTGACGTTTATAAAAGGCAAAAATGTTACATTTAATTTTATCGCTTCCAGAAATAATAACCACCAACTCTATACTGATTTAAAAAATCAAAATGGTTCCATTTATTATTATTATAGCTTTTATATAGCGCTACTTTCGTGCTTATAGCATGCTCAGAGCGCTTTGGTCCAATCTCATTTGTGGACCAGTGGGGGGAGGGGGTATCTAGGAGTTGGTTTTCCGTGCTGCCTTTAGGCGCTCATTAAACAAAACTCTGCTCGAGTCGTGTGTCGAACCTCGAGCCCCCTTCTAGGTAGCCAAGCCAAGCCAAGCAGCACTTAGCCTCTCGACCACGCTTCCCACATTTAAGAATAGATTGCAATATTACAATACAATTGACTTAAATAAGCTGCATAATAAATAGATAGTTAAAACAATTATAAGAAATTACAGATTTTTCTCTATAAATTCCAAAGTTCTGACAGATTCAAAAACTGACTCAACATTGGGGCAATAAAAAAATTCTGCCACTTCTATGGTACACCATGTCCTTAGAACAACTAAATTGTTTTCATATTTAATCATGCATGGAAACTGCCCAATAGGGTCCACTTAATTAACCAATGAGATTTTTTTTTTTTCATTCCAAATTTTTAATCACTTCATTTTGTTTTTATTTCCACTTTTTTTGTTTTTTAATTACAAAGTTGAAATGAACAATAGCACTTTTTAAAAGTAAATTGATGTACCAGTATAACTATTTTTTCATAAACATAGATTGGCACAATGAGAGTTTGTGTGTATAAATGAGACAATGATTATATTCTTTGTCATGAACAAATGATATGCCTAGGAAAAGAGTAAAAGAGAAAAGGGCTGAATTGGAAATGGAAGTGTACTAATCAAATTGTTTTACTGGTCATTACTACATGTGTGATTTAGAAAAGGTAGAAAAACATCAGTTTAATTAGTAATTGATATTCAGTTTGATCCAATTCAAAGATGTTTCAATTCTCACCTAAACATTTGCCTCTTTGAACTTTAACCTCAGTGTTATTGAGTGGGAATGTCAACATAGTCACAACATCTAGGTGTTTGTTTACAGTTGTCTTCCCTGAATCCTCATCCTCATTTCTTTTTGGTGTGCTGGTTTTTCTATAAACATGCAGTGATAATTTAACAAAATAAGAATAAATAATGCTAATAAAATAGCAACAAAACACTTAATACATGGACAATAGGTAAAAATACATTAATACATTTCTCCATCTATTCAATGAAGACTAAAGTAAAGTGTTATGTAATTAATTATTGTTGTTTTTGGGGTGAAGTGAGGTATTTAGTTGTATTAACATTCTCACAATACTAGTTGTAAAATTTTTACTTAAATGATAGCAATTCTCTTCAGAAATATTAGCAGTTTTTTTTTAAAGCTACAGAGAATAACACAAAAATGCAAGGGCTGTGCGCAGCCAGCGCAATGACCTGTGAGGTGGCTGAGTTGTAAACTGCTTAACTGGCAAACCAAGTGTCACCTGTTTGAATCTTGAAAAGCTGTTTTTAGTTCACACAGCCTGACATAATTGGGGGGGGGGGGGCCCGGGGGGGCTGGTTAATCTCTTTTATCATTAGTCAACACATTACGGAAAGTAAATACTGCTAAAAAGTACAAGAAATAGATTATTACTTCTCCTAGTCAAAGGTTTTTAGGAGGATATTACTTATTATGAAGTGCAGTGTTTAGATTTTCTAACAGTATAGCTACCCACAAATAGTTTTACAGCCTAGTAAATATACTGCTTTAAATTCTACATCATACGTTTTATTATGGTGTTGAAGTAATCTTACCGACGTCTCTGAGTCTGAGGAACTGTCAAAGCAGAGTTGTTCGGTGAACTGGAAACGATTTTAGGAGTTTCAGGAGAGAATGACTGGTTGGTAGCATGCTGCTGTTGTTTAGCTATGGCAATAGGTACAGTTGAAGGCAGAGATGTATTGTTTTGGAAAGAGATGCCCTGAGGAGTCTCTAACTGTGGAGTATCAAAGAACCTAATCATTTATTTCAAATTTCTACACTTTGAAATAATTACATTCTTGCACTTATGACGGTACTATACTAAAATATTATCAGCTGTCAAGTATAAAGACAACAATTTAATGACAAGTATAACTGCTAGTTGTTGCATTAAATGCACTTTATTTTTAGCATATAAGACAAAACATGACCACTCATAAAGAAAATATTTCATTAAAAATAAATTTAGCCAGTAAACAAGAGAAATAAACAAAAAAGAGAACTGACAATCTAATTGACAATAGTTTATAACGTAATAGTTCGCTGTAAAATTCACAAATAAATCTCTTACACTTCTGTGATTTCCTTTTCGCATCCTGTTCTCCTCACTTTTGAGAAACTCTTGACGTTTTAAGACTTCCTGCTCCATTTCTTGGCGCTAGCAAACAAACAAAAAAAGAAAAGCAAAATAAAGTAGATTTATTTTTACATTTGTTTTTATTTTCCAAGTCTTTATAATGTAAAAGAGGTGAAAAATGTTTTTTTTTAATCTGCAATGACTACTTCACATTGACTATTCAAATCGATCAAAAGTCACTTTAATATAGGAACTAAATGAGTTTATAAACGTACCAACAAACAAATAAATATTGAAACAGATGACCTTAACATAATCAGCCCTATAGATCAAAAGGTCTGAAAGAGAATCTATACTTTTTTAAAATTTAAATTCTTATTAAGCTGATCTTTTACGTTATTGAGTTAAGGGCACTTCAGAACTATATGTACTACTATTTTCCAAAATAATACAAATTATATTTTATAAAAAACACACACTAATGTATTTTTTTCTTATTCAGAAGCTATAATCACCATAACCAAATTTTCATTATTGTTCTATTGATAGATTTTCTATTCTGTCACCACTAATCCACTTATTGGACCCAGTGATACCCATACCATATATTGAGAAATGGTGGTTAGATCATATTGACTCCTAAGATGTGACATTTGTATCCTACTTTTCCAACAACTCTGCCATGTCCAAGTTAAAATAAACTTTGTAGCACCACAAATCCTGACAATTGTCCAATAACTTTTATTTTATGGGAGGTGTGGTGGCTGAGTGTTAAAGCGCTTGGCTTCTGAACCTGAAGTCCCGGGTTCGAATCCCGGTGAAGACTGGGATTTTTATTTCGGGATCTTTGGGTGCCTCTGAGTCCACCCAGCTCTAATGGGTATCTGACATTAGTTAGGAAAAGTAAAGGAGGTTGGTCATTGTGCTGGCCACGTGACACCCTCGTTAATCGTAGGCCATAGAATCAGATGACCTTTAAATCATCTGCCCTATAAACCACCAGGTCTGAAAGAGAACTTTTATTTTTGAAATTACAAAAATTTGTGTCTTACTTTGAGCTCTTCCTTGAGTCTTTCCATTTCCTTTTTTTCTTCTTGTTGTTGCCTTTTGTTACTTATCATTTGATCATAGAAAGATTGTGGGGGTGGCTTATTGTGTTTGTGGAGAAACACTTCAACGTCATTGGCCAACTGCCAGATCATCACCTGTCCCCATTGGAATCATAAAATGTCTTAATGAATGTATTTGGAAAAAAAAAATAAAATCATTGAACATAATTTAAAACCTGATTAATCACAAAGGAACTTTTAACATATCAAGGACTTAAGAGAGTTCTATAAAAAAAAAAAGATGCATAAACCAAAACAAGTTTGAGGTTACATTTGAAAGCAAAGGGGAGGAAGTCAAAATAAACTTGAAGAAAAAAAAACAAAAAAAATCCAGTTTCAACAAACTTAGGGTGCAGCCTCATTTCAGTTGAAAGGGCACTAATTTGTTGGTGTTTTTGTGCAGATGAAAGTTGAGAGTAACTCACAATGATAATGATGTTTAAAGATTGTCAATTTTATGTAGATGGAATACAAATGGATGAAATATTATTCGCTAGAAGTAAAGATAATACCTCTCCTACGTGTTCTGCTGCTGCTTTATCTAACTGAGATTTAAGTTCAGCAACTAGTTGATGAGATAATCCTTTGGGGTTTATTAGAGATATTTCTGGAGCTCTATCAAAAAAATATTTGAAAAATTGTTAACCAAAAATTATGAGCACATATTTACCATTACATTATAAAATTTAAACCAATTTCTTGCACTAACTACCAACAAATACAATCAGCCTCATTTTTTAATTTAATGTACATTTCTCTATTAGAATAATAATTAGTATACCTACAATAAAACAATAAAAAGTAAAGTTTTACTAAGACCAAGGAACATGGTGATACTCATTTGTTTGTACAGTCAGCCATAAGTAAAACTATTACCAACTGTCACTAACTTCGCAAATTTTATGGGTTGTCTCAATGACAATCTAAGATCCAGAATTAAAAAAAAGAATACATTTGTAAAAAAAAACAACTGAGATTCAAACTCAATTTAAAGCTCACAGCTTTTCTATCCTGCGCCACATTCCAGGAAGTTAAGTAATGCTCTCTCTTGGAAGTATGAAATTTTAAAATATTTTTATCTTAATTCCTTGTTATGCACATGAAATTAAAGCTGTACATTAGGTAGATGGAGGCTCAGTGGCTGAGTGGTAAAGCACAAAGCACCTGGCTTCTGAAACCAGTGGCTCCTGGGTTTGAATCCTGGTGAAGACTGGCATTTTTAATATTAGGGTTCTTTAGGGTGCCTCTGAGTCCAACCAGCTGTAATGGCTACCAGACATTAGTTTGGGGAAAATTAATGGTGGTTGGCCGTTGTGCTGGTAACATGACACCCTCGTTAGCAGTGGGCCACAGAAACAGATGAGCTTTCAAACATCTGCCCAATAGACCACATGGTCTGAAAGAGAACTTTAAGTACATTCAGTACATGGTGTATATATCATAACTTGGGAAAGTGATATTAAGTTCAACCAGTTCAATATTAAACTCAACAAATCTTCACAAAAACATGTTTACTTTTCTTTTTTTTTTTACTTACACATCTGGATATCTTGGAGGGCATTTGATGACCATATCTAACTGAACATAGTTGCAACATTCACCACCCATACTTTGCTGAGGTTTTAATGTCAGCTTAACTTCTAAACAAGAAGCGATCTATAATGGAAAAAAAAAAGATTTTATATTAATACTTGTATAGTAGCTTCCTTAAGTTTCACTAGCATATATATTTATTTCTTTAAAAGTCAGGAGCGAGCCAAGCAAATATTGTAACAGCACTGTTTACATGGTGTCTCTTTGCTGTGACCTTTACACCACACAGTAAGTTAAAAAAGTTCCCCTTTCAGACCTTGTGGTCTATAAGGCAGATGATGTAAAGGTCATCCGATTCTGTGGCCCACGGTTAATGAGGGTGTCATGTGGCCAACACAACGACCAACCCCCTTTACTTTTCCCCAACTAATGTCAGGTACCCATTTGAGCTGAGGGACTCAAGGGCGCCTGAAAATCCAGAAACAAAAACCACACAGTAACTCTACTTAGAAAATCTGACAAATTTTATTTATAAAACACAAGCCTTTTCATAGGTTCTAACACAATACTCAATACTTTCTAATAATAAACTAAACCTGATAGTCAGTCAGTCTCCCCTACAAATCACTAAGGTAAAACATCAGTGTAACATCACCTGTTTGTCATCAATATTGTTACAAAATCTTAGTGATGTTAAATCACAAGTTACAAATTTTAGAATATTATATGCCTAATAATTCTTAATCATTATTTTTTCTGGAGATAAGGTATATAGAATGTAGCTTAAGTGAAAGAGCAAAAAGAAAATGCCATAGTTAATAGGGC
>JADKLZ010000104.1:3054639-3069389 GCA_021533235.1 Biomphalaria straminea
ACTATAATATATTTTATTTAAAAAATGTCAACAAGGTTTTTAATTTTAATTATGAATCATAAAATCCCCATAGATAAGTAAATTCTTTTTGAAATCAGAATAATAAAAGAGATAAGGCCAACAATGTCTTTAATAAATTAAAATTATAATTTAAAATAAATTGGCTTCAGATTAATTATTCTGGCTTATTTTTCTTAACAAGTTAAAAAAAAAAGTACAATTACACTGTGAAAGTTATTTCCTTAATAGACTGTTAATTGTGCAGGCTTGTTTTCCATTCGACTTAGGATAGCAGAGTGACTTTCTTTAAATTAAAAAATTATTTCCAATAGATTGAAGTTTTAGATAGAACAAGAAGCAACGATGGTAGGTGGTCATTACATGAACTCAACTGATAGGAATTGCCCAGAACAGAGTCCAATGGTGAACTACAGTTATGACCCTTTTCTCCACTGAGAGTCATAAGTATTAAGTAAGTCTTGATCAATAGTTTTAGAATTATTCTTTTCATTAAGTAACTATTTGATTATTATTTAATGCTACCTTCCAAGCATTTTTCTTTCGTAGATCTTCCAAGTCTTTGCCATAAATTGATTCTAAGACTTGATACTCTTCAGTTTGCCTTTCCAGGTATGAGGCATCTGACAGAGGAGGCTGAGAGGCTTGTGCAGTTGATGTTGAGCTGAACATTTGTCTTTAACTTCTGATAATACAGATGAAGTGCTAATAGCTCTCCTCTCCAAAATGTACTACTCTCAGTAACTCAGTTTCATCTAGATTTATCATCTAGTGCTAGACTAGCAGCTTTACAAGTCTGTTTTAAAAATAAAAATGTATATATATAAATATATATATAAATATTTTTATAGTATGCACAGTGAAAAGTGAATATTTATATTTCGGTTCATTTCATGAATTCTAATATTCTACCTACCATGAATTCTACCTCCCCCTTCCCAATAGACCTATATATTATATATGATACACACGTGACTCTCTCCTTATTTCTAGATGAAGAACTAGTCCCTATTTTTATAGTATGCAGAGTGAAAAGTGAATATTTATATTTTGGTTCAAGAATTCTAGTATTGCTTACCTACCCCCCTCCCATTAGAGTACATGTTTATATACTCTCTCTCCTCATTTCTAGATGAAGATCAAGTCCCTAGATATCATTCCTTTTCACACTTTAAATAGGTATGTGACAAAACATCTCTTAACTGACATCATGCACCTGCTTACTTGAGTAAGTGAAGTAAGCCCATTCAAATTACATTTGTTTTGTATTTACATGCTAATTAGCAAAAATTAAAAAGTTTTGTTTTTCTTTTTAAAGCATGTTTTAGTTAAATTATTCCTGTACTATTCTTATCAATATTTTACAAAAACTTATTGACAATTTTTTTTTTCTGCTAACTTTTTTGTAAAGTAAAGTAATGAGGGTGTCATGTGGCTAGCACAAAAAAAAGTAAAGTTCCCTTATCAGACTTGCTATCTTTATGGCAAATGATATTATGGTCATCTGTTTCTTTGGGCAACGGTTAATAAACAGGGTGTCATGTGGCTAGTAAAATGAGAAACAGCCTTTACTAAAGTCAGGTACCCTTTTTTGATACCAGAATTTGTGGGTATCCTAGTCAAATTATTGGTTTAAAGTTCCTAGTTTTCTGGATATTTAAATAAGGTGTTTCTGTATTAGATTTAGAATGGATTCCTATGTAATTGGTACTGGAGTTTTTCTATGTGCCAAAGGGTTCAATACTCAGTGAAGAATATCAAGTGAAGAATATTTTGAAATCTTGGGTTTAGAGGATCATAGAATAGTTTGTGAGGGAAGAGTTGATTGATATTAAAGTTTACTATCTCTATGTCTATATAGATATTGGATAAAATGAATTTTAGAAAAGAAATTATTTTAATTGTATACAATTTTCATCTTTCTTCTGACTCTTTATGTTTTCTCATAGACTGTGGTTGTCCATTGAACGCAAATTGAAAACCTAGCATATCCGCATGATGTCGCCATATGGAACGAGGAATATGCCTTAGTTTATCATTATCTGTGTGTCTTTCTGAGTATTTTATTAGATTTTGTTTTTGTATTTGATGATAATGGTTTAGTATTTTAATAATTTTAATTTATGATCCATTTATTTATTTCCATCCCTCCCAGCCAGTGGTGCTATGCAGCTAGCCTACTACACTGTTACTACAGATTACACAACAGCCCATGGACATGGACGTTACTTCAAAAAGAAGATGATTACGTCCTACGCGTCATGCATTCAGTCATGCATATTAACCAATGACTTAAATTCTGCCAAGTCACTGGTTTTCCTGGCTAGCTCAGGCAATCCATTCCATACTCTAATAACGCTAGGGTAGAAGCTAGTTCTAAGGAGCTTTTGTACAAATTTGTCCTAGCATATATGGTACAAGGAATATGTGCCTTTTTCTTTGTGTCTTTCTGAGTATTTTATTGAATTTCGTTTTTGAATTTGAAGATTATGGTTCAGAGTTTTATGCATAATTGAATTGCTACTTTACTTTTGAGTCTTCTGTCCTGAACTGGCTGAAGGTGAAGGCTTTCTAAATTTAGTGATTTTACTAGACTAAAGGTGTTACTCTAGCTAGTCAAATGTGAATCTTAAATTTAACTTAAGACTTAAGTTTATCTAGATTTTAGTTACTTAAGTTACTACGTTAGTAGATCTACTATCAATCATATCATACTCATACTTATTTTTATAATATTATAATATATGTCACTATGACTAGTATGACTAGGCTGAGTGACTATGCGTTGAGTCACTTCACTATGTCGTCTATGTGACTAGATTCTAATTTCTATGTCACGTGTCGTATGTGTATGTCAGATTCAGAGATGAGACGATGAGTCTATCTAATGATGTCTAATCTATGTTTAATGACAAAAATGTTAGAATCTATCATCTACTGATCTACTAAAGTGTCTAAAGAATTATTTAAATTTACAATATTATACATATCTAGTGTATAGACGTCTATATCTAACTTTGTTACAGCATGACTTCTAAATTACTTTTAGTCCTTTTCTTTTCATCATTATTATGCTATTTTTAATAGCTTTCCTTTAGTTTAGATAGAGTCTAGATCTAGTAGATCTATTCATAATTTCAGTATTATTCGAGAACTGCAGAAAAAGTTTGTTTTGTTTTATAAGATTGATTTTAAATCCCAAGAAAATATACATTAAAAATATCCAGAATTTAAACACTAACCTATATGTAGCTAAGACATTTAGAGATGTCCACGATTTTCAAGGTGGTTTAAAATAATTAACTTGATTAATAAGTTTTTAGTTGCTCCACTCACATTAAAAGTGAATATAAAATTCTAAAGATTACTCGGGACAGTCGGGATAGAAGACTCAAGAGTAAAGTAGCAATTATACACAAAACACTGAACCATAATCTTCAAATACAAAAAAACAAAACTTAATAACATACTCAGAAAGACACAAAGATAAAGGCACATTCCTCGTACAAATCTGTACAAATGCTATTTTTTTCTTCCCTAGTGTCATTAGAGTATGGAATGGGTTGCCTGAGCTAGCCAGGAAAACCAGTGACTTAAATTGGCAGAATTTAAGTCAGGTTAAATTAATATGCATGACTGAATGCATGACGCGCAGGACGTAATCATCTTCTTTTTTGAAGTAACGTCTGTATTATATAAGATAAACTTAGTCCATTTGATTCTGTATTAGTGGTAAAAAGTGCACAAAAACTATCATTTAATGTATCTTTAAAAAAATAGCTGATCTACACCTTTATTTTTTATAACGGATACACCAAAAAGCCAGCTTTTCCGTCAAGTATGATATCTCCGATAGAGTGCCATGTAACTGTCTGTCCTTTCAATACGTCTAGCGATTTGACCACATTATGAATCAAACCAAAAAACTTAATAGTACGCCTATAGTAAGTATGATCAAACGACTTTTTGTAAACAAATTTACCAGTCACAACTTAAATTAGCCGAGCAGACGGGAAAAAAAAGACGAATGTAGTGGATAGTATCAAGAAGTGGATAATATTTACAGCATTTCAGAGGACCGAGATAACATAGGCCTAGTTAGTAAAGTAATAAAGATTTAACATTTGATTTTGAAAAAAAAAAAAAAAAACATCTAAGATCGAGCTAGACAGATGAAGGCCTATAGAAGACTTGTATCTGAAACAGAACAGCAACTTAAATTACTTATTACTAAAGGTTTCTTGAATAAAATGCAGCTATTTTCTTTTCTTGTAGACAGGATTTGTTTGGCCATTTAGTTCCCATTACATGTAAGCATTTGTTGGTAGGCCTAAATACCTGAAGCCCAGCTAGGGGCGGACTGGCTATATGGGCATTCGGGCAAATGCCCGGTGGGCCGGTACCCAAATGGGCCTTTAATTATGGCCACCGAAGGGCCACATTGATGCCACTATATATGTATTAAATTTTTAAAGGTTTTAAAATATTCTCTTATAAAACGGCCCTCTATGTGTCGTGTTTAAAAAATCTATATACCGTACAGTGTAATCTGTGGCATTTTACGTCTCGAGAGACGATCTTTTCCCCTTGCAAGCTCTTGTGTGACTAAAGAGGCCGATCCTTGATACACAGCTGCGATCGCAGGTTGGGCATATGTAGTCACCAGGCGCCGTTGCACTTTCACCCTTCTTTCTGCTTCTGTTGTGTATGGCATCTGCAATCAAAGACCCCTTCTTTATGCTCTCTCTCCAGGTGGATCTATCTTGTGCCACCTCTTCCCAGTTGCTGGTGTCGATCTTAAAGAGCTTCATGTCCCGTTTGCATACATCTGTATAACGTAAGAGTGGACGACCAGCGGCTCTTCTGCCTTCTATTAGATCGCCATACAGAATATCCTGTGGGAGTCGACCTACTGGCATTCTACGAACGTGGCCAAGCCAGCCAAGGCGTCTGCTGCTGATAACAGAGCGGATGTCCTGGCAACCTGCTCTTTGTAACACTTCCTCGTTGGTTACCTTATCTTGCCACCTTATTTTAAAGATCCGCCTTAGGCATCGGAGGTGGAAGACATTCAGCTTTTTTTCCTGCCAAGAGTATGTTGACCATGTTTCACTTCCGTATAGCAAGGTGCTCAATACACAGGTCCGGTAAACTAGAGCTTTAGTGCTGTTAGTCAGCAATATGTTGTCCCAGACTCTTTTCTGCAACCGTGACATGGTGGCCATTGCCTTGGCTATCCTGTTGTTAATGTCATTATCCAGTAGAGTGCTGTTGGATATGATGGAGCCAAGGTAACAAAAGTTGTCTACGATCTCTAGTGGTTGGCCATTAATGCTTATTTGAGGTGCAGCATTAGTGTTCTGTACAAGTATCTTAGTTTTGCCCTGACTGATGTTTAAGCCGAACTTCTGGCAAGCAGCAGATAGTTTGTCAACTAGGAACTGTAGCTGGGTATCAGAATCAGCCACAATAGCTGCATCATCAGCATACAGGAGTTCCCTGATGAGTAACCTCCTGACCTTGGTTTTAGCCCGCAGCCTTGAAACATTGAATAGCTTTCCAGAGGATCTTGTATGGAGAAACACACCATCGTTAATGTCGTTGTATGCGTAATGCAGCAGACAGGAGAAGAATATGCCAAACAGAGTGGGTGCGAGCACACATCCCTGCTTGACACCACTGCAGACCTCAAAAGGTGCTGATTGGGCTCCATTAAATTTGACAGTGCATTTAGTTTCCTCATGGAAGCACTCAATGAACCTCAGTAATTTGGGAGGGCAACCTATTTTCTTTAGAAGTTTGAAGAGGCCACTTCTGCTGACCATATCAAAGGCTTTAGTCAAATCAACAAAAACAATGTAAAGGGGTCTGTCTCTCTCTCTGAATTTCTCCTGCAGTAGTCGTAGAGAAGATATCATGTCTATAGTGGATCTACCACTCCTGAATCCACACTGAGACTCGGGGTAGACTCTAGAAGCTATCACTTGCAGCCTAGATAGTGCCACTCTAGCAAAGATCTTGCCCACTATACTGAGGAGAGAGATACCCCTATAGTTGTTGCAGTCACTCCTATCCCCCTTGTTCTTGTATATTGTGACAATAGTAGCATCACGCATGTCTTGAGGGACATGACCTGTTTCCCAACAACGGCAGAGGAGAGTATAGAGTTCGGGGAGCAGGAGTGATTCGTTGGCTTTAACTACTTCCACTGGGATACCATCACTTCCTGGAGATTTTCTATTTTTCATGCAGTTAATTGCTTTTTTGAGGTCACTAAGGCTCGGAAGCTCATCTAGGCATTCCAATACTAGAAGATCTGGTAGAGAAGCCAGGGCGGCATCGTCTACTGTATTCTGTGTGGCATAGACATCGAGGTAGTGTTCTGTCCATCGTTCTAGCTGCTTGGTTTGATCTGTAATCTTTTCTCCAGATTTGGATAGAAGGGGGGCAGGCTTTGACACTCCTGGACCCAGAGCCGCTTTAATGCCATCAAACAGAGCTTTACTATTTCCTGAGTAGAGACTTTCTTGGATTTTGTTGCAGGTATCCCTCCAAAAGTTATTTGCACATTTTCTAGCCATTTGTTTCACCTCTTTATTAGCGCTTTTGAAGACTTGCAAAGATTTTGGACTAGGCTTTGTCTTGTGAGCGAGGTGTGCAGATCGCTTTTTCTCGATGCAAGGTTCCATAAGTGCTAGATTTGCCTCAAACCAGTCTGCATTTTTGTGTTTTTGAGGCCCAAAGGCGGTGATTGCCGAACTGTAGATTACATCTCTTAATTTCTCCCATCTGATAGAGATATCTTCTTCATCGTTTAGCGAGGGGATTGAGCTGTTCAGGAGCTCGCCAAAGAGTGCAGCCTTCTCTGGGTCACCTACATGGTTGACGTTAATTCGTCTAGTACTAGGTTGAGTGGAAGTATAGGCCTTCTTGAGAAGTAGTTTGATCTTGCTTAGCACTAGTGAGTGGTCTGAGTTGCAGTCCGCACTATGGTATGAGCGGGTGTGGATGACACTTTTCAGATCTGTCCTACGGGTGATACAGAGGTCAAGCTGGTGCCACCTTTTTGAGCGTGGGTGTTGCCAAGAGACTTTGTGGCGTTCCTTGCCAGAGAAGAATGTATTTGTTACACACAGTTCATGAGAGCTACAGAACTCGAGTAGCCTTTGGCCATTGTCGTTTATTTTGCCAACACCATGAGGTCCCAAGCATTTTGGCCATGCATCATTGTCATCGCCAACACGGGCATTAAAGTCTCCATTTATATAGAGGTGCTCGGACTTTGGAATGCTTTTAATTACGTCCTCTAGAGCTTGAAAGAATCTGTCTTTGTCCTCTTCTGATGCAGCAAGGGTTGGTGAGTAAGCACAGATTATATTCACTTTGCCTTGCGCTGATGCAAATTTCATGTGTGCTACTCTTTCATTGCCAATGGGAAACATCGCAATGCAGGGGACGAGACTTTTTCTTATTGCAAAGCCGACGCCATGTATTCTAGGGCTTTGTTCTGGTTTTCCTTGCCAGTAGAAAGTATAATTGCTTTCTGTAAGAGATCCACTGTCTGCCAGTCTGGTTTCTTGCAGACAGGCCACATCAATGTTTAGTCTGCTGAGTTCTCTGTCGATGATAGCTGTTTGACGCATGTCAGTAACGAGTTCAGGGTCAGTATTGAAGCCAGGACACATTGTCCGTATGTTCCAGCTTGCAAAACGCATTAAAATTGGCGGTTTTCTTTTGATTGTATTGGCAGGTGCGGGTGAGCAGCTTGCTTTTTGATTTTGTCTTAGCACCAAGCACCCAGTGGTGCGGCAAGCCGTGGCGGGATAGCACTATATTGTCCGAGGGCTGCTCGGCTTAAGGCAGGCAGTAACTATCCAGTGAGGCTAAAAAGCCCCTCCTACCGTCAAGAGTGGTCCCTGGCGTTCCAGCTTACGCCAATCAGCTAGGAACTTATAACCGGTAACTACCACTCTCCGTGTTTTTTCAAAGACATTTCTGTCAAGGATGGAGTGACCTCTCCATTGCTGGGGGAAAGCCTGGGCGGTAAATTTGCGAATGCTGGGCTGCCCACACGTCAGCACACGCCTCTCTTCCATACTGACCGGGTCCAAAGGGATGGCAAGCCATCACAATTTGGGGACAGGTGGCTGCAGGAGTTTGCCAAAGGGCAGTAGTCTTACTACTGTCCCCCCGCCTACGGGGCTCCAGGACCGGATTTTCTGTTAGGGTTTACTCCCTTAGCCTTAGACCTTACCGGGACACACACAAGGCAGTGCGGCTATTAACCTATAGCTAGGGGTTTGGTTTGTGGGCAGCAGGGCGTGTCCGCACGCCGACGGGCCATGCCTACCTCACATCTTGGGGCCAAACCTCCTCCGAGACCCTTGCAGTTTAGCCTGAGACTTCGCAGCCTCAGTTTCCATCTGCCACCACGAGGAGGTACTGCATAGGACTTGCTGTGGAGAGGCTATGTACTGGCAAGGGAGACTTACAAAATTGCTCCCCTTTCGCAGATGCTAGCCAGCGGTGGCAACAAGTTTGTTACCACACTAGACGCATCACACAACCTTTGGACAGATCTAATTTTCTGAAATAATGTAATAGCCTACATCCGTAGACAGTGTTACTAGATCTAGTAGAAGTTATCCTTTTAGGGGCTACACATAGCAATTAAAAAGCAACATAAGGCCTAAACTTCCCATAAAAAATATAGAGCTTTCTGTATGCATCTGTAGCGATCCTCAAACCAAACAGAATGATTTTGAAGACAAGTATAATATGAAATTTATGGGCCTGACTGTGTAGAAATGCCCGGGCCGATTTTGACATCCAGTCCGCCCCTGCTGAAGCCTAATTGTCTGCATTAATGCTATTTGATCCATTGCTCGATGTCCCACAAGCCGCGTGGCCGCAGGCAGCTAGCTACGCGTTGCGTCGCTGTACCGTGGTGCTTGCGAAATAGGCCTACATCTACAAGTCTATTTTTTTAAATCTATTTTATAATGGCTTTCTGGGTATTATAATATATGTTCTGACCTTCATAATCTAACACCCTTTTCGTCTTGGCTTCTATTTTATTTATAGTATTTTGCAAGGTAATTTTGTGTTCCTGTCTAGTTTGTTGCTTCTGTCTAACCCAAATTACGGAATATACACACATTTTCAAGAGCATTGACTTAAATAGACTTGTGCAGAATGGCACGATTGACATGTGATAACATAACATACCATAGATGTCATTTTGTGTAAAAGCGCATCGCAGTATGGCTGGATATCCGTATGATTAAAAAAAAAAAACTATTTAATCTTGATTTACTTTACTTAGTCATTTAAATTAGAGCCCAAGTGAAGCATAGGGCGGCATCAGTACTTCGCCATTGTACATATTCTGGGCAATGTCTATCGGCATTTTTTTTTACTTCCTAACGGATGTCCCCTGGTGTGACCGCACCCCCTAGACGTAATAATTGTATTGCTACTTTAAATATACTTTTAAGTCTTCTATCTTAACAACTGATATAACATGTTAACTCTTTCCTTAATTATTTATCACATTCTGGTGAAATCAACGTTGGTATCGTCAGTTCGGAGAGAAAGAGTTAAAATATTTCAGAAATTTCTAAAACAGAAATTAAGCAAGGGAAGAAAATCATTAAGTCAATCACTTTTTTTTTTGTAGGAACATAGAAAGTTTTATCTAGACATTGACAACCTAGATTTGGTGGGGAAACCCAAACTAATAGAGCCCTGAACAGTGTTTACGTGCCGAAATGGCCAGATTTTCTTTACTATTTGCCGTTTTGTACATTTCACTGAACTATGCAACAAAAGATCATGACCGCAACATTGTGTTTTCAATCTACGGACAGCGGGTCATATCCTGCCAGTGACGAGGTGAAATCAGGCCAAGTGAAACGTTTGTCAACAGTGCATATTAAGAGACAGATGATCCGCTCCTCCGGACTCGACGTTTTCTTTTTTGTTTGCGTAGATTCGACTAGTGACGCGTTTGTAGGAAAGTAATATGGAAAAATATTTATCGTCACTGATTTAATCCTTCACTTTGCTACGGCATCTAACAATACAAATGAGGTCTCGAAATTATTCTATCAACTATTTTACATAATCACAGTGTTCTTTTTCAGCATGATTAAGAAATACGCCCTAGTAGTGTATCTTATTAGTGCGCCCGAGACGTGTTTAAAGTTTTGGAATTCTAGTGGACCATCGCTGGACGCATGTTGTAATTTAATAAAACAATAATTTTAGATGCATTTCTGTCCGATGTTATAAAACTAGAGGATCAGAGTCACAAAAGGTGTTCATGACGTCATGGAACGTTTAAACCTCATACTTTATAAAGGTTACATCAGAGATTATGCTGCTTTTAATTTTTTATTTTGATGAAAAATGACAAAAGATGTGAGTGTGTTATCATATTATTAAACTGGACATGAGGCTATTTGAGATCGACACTAGCAGCTTGGAAAAAGTAGCACTGGATAGATCCACATGAAGAGAGAGCATAAGAGAAGGGTCTTGGGTTGCAGATGCCAGACACAACAGAAGCAGAAAGAAGGCTGAAAATGCATCTGCGCCTGGTGATTTCATATGCCCAACCTGCAACCGCAGCTGTGTATCAAGGATTGGGCTCTTTAGCCACACAAGAAAAGGGAAAAGATCGTCTCTCGAGACGTAAAATGCCACAGAGAGAACATATCTTACTAGTGCTCCCGAATCATCACTTGAATAGATTATTAAAGTTTCGTTTTCCTTGGTTGTCAACAAATTATCTCAGCCTTTCACTACAACCTTATATTCTACGTCTTCTTCTATGTGTATAGGGCATGCTACATTAGGATAGAAGTAAAATGAAGCTGTACTCCATTCATCACCATCTGTTCATTCTTTTACGTTGTCCAGCCTTTTTTTTTTTTTTTTTGGGACGAATCTTTCTACAAGCTCCTTTTACTGTACCTTGAAAGATGACTTTTGACACCGAGTCAATATGACGAAACCAGCTCAGTTTTCTTCTCTTTACAGTATTGAAGAGTTCCTCCTTTTGCCAGCTAGAGTGTTGACTTGTAAAAGTGCAAGCCATAGACATAAATAAATAAAGACTGGTAAAAGTAAAGTTCCCCTTTCAGATTTTGTGATCTATAGCGCCGATGATGTAAAGGTTATCTGTTTCTGTGGCTCACAGTTTAAAAAGGGTGTCATGTGGCCAGCACAACGACCAACCGCCTTTACTTTTCCCTCAACCTACATTTCTCCTACGTGGACTCAGAGGCGCCCAAAGTTCCTGTATTTAAAAATCCCAGGGTTCGGGTTCGAACCCGGGACCCCGGTTCGGAAGTCAAGCGATTCCTCTTAAACATCAGTCCCGCGACTTGCGCTGAAGGGGTACTGTGACGATTTGGATAACCAAATCCATACACACTCCCGCTCGGCGACTGAGAGACAGAGAGCGCTTTTTTTTTTCTGTGGACATTGTCTTCGGGTTCTCATCAATGAACCTTGAATGATGATTTTGAACAGTGATTCATATCTTACAATATCATCCAACCATCTCAGTCTCTGTCACTTTACAGTATCGAGGAAACCCTCCTTTTGCCATAACTTGTTCATGCACAAACGCATTTGTTTTTTTTTTCCTGATATCTTATTGTGATACACAGCAGCTTTCAGTTGAATTCCCTTTTCACACGTCAGCTTCTACTTTCAAATACACATGGAAGAATACAACCGTTTACGAAGAATACTGTTTTAATTTTACCGGGAAGCTAGATTATTTTTACAGACTTTCCTCAATGTACTCTTGTCGAAAAATTATTAGTGCAAACGGGTTTTTATCTCTTCGAGCGATCTTCCATTTCTTGGTATTTGAATGAGTCAACACATTCTTTTAATTGAATGTTTAACTTCGGACTTTATTATGCCAGTAAACCTATGAAACCGATGGTGGTGGTGGTCCTGGTAGAGATGATGGTCTTCAGCCTGTCAGCTTCCAGATGACTCTGGCTTTCACTGGCATGCGTCATAAACCTTTCAGCTGGAGGTCCATCCTCTCCCAGGTCCGTGATTTCTGTTGATTTGCTGTTTGGTGTTTCTGTATCTAGTGTTTTTTCTACAGGGTAGGGTAGCTAGCCCTACGCCCAACCCTCCTCCTTTCTCAGACGGGCTTGGGACCGTCACAGGACCACCACCACCATCGGTACATGGAATGTCCGGACAATGTATGAGTCTGGGAAGACAGCGCAAGTGGCAGCTGAGATGAAAAGGTACAACCTCACCATCCTAGGAATCAGTGAGTCAAGATGGACCGGTTCCGGGCAGAAAAGACTGGCTTCGGGTGAGCTACTTTTATGCTCAGGACATGAGCAAGTGGCTACACACACCCAGGGAGTAGCCCTGATGCTGTCTAAGCAGTCTCATAGAGCACTTATTAGATGGGATTAAGAGCATGGACCACGGATAATAACAGCCTCATTTCACACAGTGCAGAAAAGAATTAACATAGACATTGTCCAATGAGAAGAAGAGAATTATATACACCCATAGGCATAAATAAATATAGACTGTCCAATAAGAGAGTTTTATGAAACAAAAATGTGTGTTTGCAATTGTGTGTACTTTAAAATTATTTTATGTCTATAAATTGTGTTTAATCTCTAAGACTGAGGAGTGAGGATCATGCAATTTTTTTAAATCTATATATATATTCCTCAAAGTAAAAGGTCAAACGAGCAACACGCAACAAGTAATTGGAAAGATCCCATGGCGCACGCACGCGGTGCGAATGGACCCAATCCGCACTATTTCATTCACAAAATAGCATAGACATAAATAAATATAGACTGGAAAAAGGAAGTAACTTCATGTAACTTGAAAACCCATGAATATATATCTACTATTGAATTATGATTTCTAAATTATGAAAAAAAAAATTGCATGATCCTCAGTCTTAGAGATTAAACACAATTTATAGACATAAAATAATGTACACACAATTGTAATGCACACATTTTTGTTTCATAAAACTGTCTTATGAATTTGTGTAGCGAATGGAAGGGAGGTTAAAAAAGTGGAAGCCGGAAGAGATAATATTGTGTCGTAAGACTCTTGAAACAAAAAAGGACAATACGCAGATAGATACTACTCTCAGGTTTGACTTTAGCGCGGGAAATCTATTATATCATGTTATAAAATGGTTCAATTTAATAATTTATACACCTAAAAATTAGCACGGGTCCAAAGAAAGTTCGGGACCCACTGTGGTCGCATATGTTGTTGTATTTTTTTATTCATGAATTCACTTATAACAAGTAAATGGGAAGATCCCATGGCTCGATTATAGAACTTCTCTTCGCAGAGACAGTTTTATGCTTTAGCACATGAACATACTAATTATAGTCCATTTAATCAAATTAACATTCAAATTTGTTTTTCTAAAGCATTGTTACATGAGTGCAGCTATATTATTAAAATCGCGTAAATTAAGGTCAATTAGCCACATTAATAGTGTTTTTCATTCATGAATTCACGCATTCGCTTTACTTATATCAAGCGATTGGGAAGATCCCATGGAGCAGCATGTTGTGAATGGGAAATAATATATCCAAATCCGCACCATTTTCATTCACAAAATAGCATATCATTTTTTTTTTACTTTAAAAAGATTTTAATAATGTCCGGAAATTTCCAGGACTTTTTCGACCGGCGGCATAGCATTTAATAACATTTCCGGAGATTTCCAGGGGGCTCCTGGTAAATCAAGAGGCCACGGGAAATCTGTTATATGTGATAAAATGGTTCAATTTAATAATTTATACACCTAAAATTTAGCACGGGTCCAAAGAAAGTGCGATACCCACTGTGGTCGCATATGTTGCAGTGCCTAAGGCCTGCCTTGGAAAATAGCGGCGTATGATATGCCGCCGGTCGACTAGTTTTTCATAATTCGGAAATTGAATTCAATAGATATACATGTTTTCAAGTTACATATGAAGTTACTTCCCTTTTCCAGTCTATATTTATTTATGTCTAAGCATAAATCACAACCCTATCATACAAATCCAAAAACACCAGGAAATACAATTTTTAAAGATAAAGGCACATTTCTTATTCCATAAGACTTATTTTGTGCAAATGCTCTATCCCAGTGTCATTCGTATGATGAGTTGCCCGAATCATCTAGAAAAACCAATGACTATACAGTATACATATTACATAGTAGAGTTTTAATCCCTAAATAGCCTGCATGACTATAGGTTAATAACACACGAATACGCATAGGACTTATAGGCTATAACATCGTATTAACTTCTCTTTTGAGGTAATTTTTCCCCTATAATATGTAATTTTAGGATAAGATATTGCGATGCTTAATAATAGTAATATTTATTATCCATAAGGGAATTTGTCTTACAATTTGTATTTTACATCAAACAAAACATTATAATTATATAAAACCAAACATACATTCACATGCGAAAAGTTTACATCAAACAGTTTCTATTTAATGATTTGAATGCCAGTGGAACAAAAAAAAAAAGTTAGTGTATGTCTTGGCCATCGGTGTCTTACGCGATTGATGGCCCTATTTGCTAGAATACACATAGAGTCTGCAAAGCTTTAGGGTCATTTATAGTTTAAATTAATAGATCTATTATATTATAGGTCGAGGCAGGCCTGGATTAACCATTAGGCAAACAAGGCACGTGCCTAGGGCA
>JADKLZ010000104.1:3074389-3088455 GCA_021533235.1 Biomphalaria straminea
GAAACTTTTGTTGCATGATTGTCTGCTTTTAATATCAGACTGACCTAGATTATTAATTCGCTCATTTTAACAGTACATCCACTGATCTGTGGTACCATCGACTCCCCCCCCCTCTACCAACATCCTCCCTCCTCCGCAGCTGAGGTAAGCAAACATGACTAGCCTACTATTTTTTTTTTCAAGCCAAGCTACCCGAATGAGGCCAGACGTCAGGTGGCCTGTGTTGCTGAATGGAGCAGATGGCAAGCCCAAAAACCACAAACGAGGAGTTAGGCCTTTGTGTGTGTACGTTCTGCCTTGGACCGTGGGATCATCCAACACGGCCTTGTTATTTACAGGAAACACGAGCAGATCTTCATTTAATCATTGGACTCTTAGAATTTCTAGTGGAATTAATTAAACTGACTACTTTTGTTGTGAGGGTTCGAGATTTAAAGATTTTTCGTTTAAAAAAACAAAAACAAATTATAGATACTTTTTTAAAAATTATATTTATTTATACTTTATAATTTTATAGATGTAGTTGTAGATCTCGATCTAGACTCTATAGTGACATAGTCTATAGATAATAGAGTCTAGATCTATTCTATAATTATAGACTCTAGAGTTCTAGAGAGTTATATTCTGGTTATATAGAGTCTATAGTCGTATAGATTTTAGTTATAGCTCTAGGCTCTAGCTAGCTGAGTCTACTACTAGTACTAGCCTAACTAGTTTAAACTAGCTAGTCCTTGTCACCTAGCTAGATCTATATTAGACTAGAAATCTAGTAATCAGAATAATTTAGAATCATCTAGTCCTAGACATCTATATAGACCTATATATATACATCTCAATCTCATCTAGAATTAGTAGTAGAATCTAGAATTCTAGATCAAGACATTCAAGATGCAATCTATATTGTCTATTAGATATAGTTTATATATATATATATAGTTATAGGGTCTAGTCTAGTATAATTATATTATTAATATATAATATATAGATCTAGGATATAATTATATACTAGATATAGATCTAAGTCTCTAAGTAGGGTAGAGCAATAGAAGTAGAGCTAAATTTATATTATATATATATATATATAATATTATTATTATTATAATAATTATATATTTTAGATCTATATATAATATATGGAATAACATATATATATAATTATAAAATTGCCTTCTCTTTTCCTTCACTAGGACACTAGGCTGACTAGGATTACACATCTGACAAATGATTCAGTGCTGTAACTGTAAATTTTAATGTAAATAAAATACTTACAACAAACACTGTTTAAGTTTAAGTGAGTGTTTGAAACAGTGACCTACAACACCCATGCCAATACTGTTGTAGACTACTTTGTTGATACACAAGTTTGTTTTTCAAGTCTTACAATAACTTACATGCTGCAAATGGAAGAGGATATTTCTGAAATTAATCATTCAATTGTTGGATCTGGATTGTGAGAATCTTCTAGACTAGATGATAGTAGAGATCTAGATCTAGACTCTAAGATATATATTACATAGAATAAATAGTTATAGATCTACAGAATCTTCACTTAACTTACAGTCTACTGTGTACTTGGATTTTGGATTATATTTTATAAACTGACTATGAATGCTATGATACATTAGAGGTCTACACATGGCAAAGGTAAGTTTAAAGTTCTGATAGATTCTAGATCTGTAACTATAAAAAAAGTATAATTATAAAATAATTATATTAGATCTATAATATATATATAATCTATTAATTAGAATTGATAAAATAATTGGAATTGGTTCATATACAGGTATAGAGCCTGCTATCACATAGTCATGGCCTATGACACTATTTAATAAACTATAAAGTATGTCTATGAGTTTTAAAGTTTTAGAGAATAATCTAGATCTCTGGATCTATCTGTAACTGTAGTGCTGTGTGGGTAGGGATTCTTAAGGATAATAAGTGAAAATTAAGATTTTGTATTAGAAAATAAATTTTGTCTTTGTTGCATTTTATTCTTTTTTCAGTATCACTGTCAAATTAACTTTAGAGCCATCTACAGTAGATAAACTTAGTATTTGAACTTCTTGTTTTGGTTAAAATTCACCTTATTAAATTATTACCTTTTTAATCAATGGATGCTAACAATGCCGTTTTTTTTAATCGCGAGTAGGATTGGCGTAGTCCATATTGAATGATACCCAGAAATGACAATTTTGTCTGTTTTTAAGGAGATTTGCATGAGAGTTTTCAGAAGATTTTAGATCTAGATAATTTCAAGAGATTTTCATGACTGTTTCCTACATTTTGCAATTTCAGGAGAATTCCAGGAACCCTTTATTAATAAGTTTATCTTGATCTATAAAGTTTACAAATCTAAAGTTGCTAGTTTGAATCTCTGTTATATCCTGCAATCTTCCCTAAATATGATGTTTGGACATTGGGCTCACAGGAGCACCTAGCAGAGATTGTTTTGTGGTCAGGGGGTCATGCAGGAAGCACACCAGCCTTAGAAGCCAACCAGTTCTCTAGGTATAGACATTTTTTTTAAGGAAAGTAAGGCTGGTTGATTAGTGTTGACCTCTTGTTAGCGGCCTGTTAGCCATTTGATACAGAAACAGATTACATGACACAACTTTTCCAGTAGACATTTAAGTTGAAATGACTGGTACCACTATAGATTTGAACACAGGGGCATAGCTAGGAATTTTCATCTTTTGGGAGCCGGGGGACTTCACCTCTTTGGGGCCTCTGCATTTTTCGTAATACCCTAGATGCGCCACTGTTTGTACATTAAAATGTAATATTTTATTACAAAACTCACTCTGTCTGCCTGTCTGTCTGGTTACAGTCTGGTGAACATTTGTACACATTATTTCTGCCACACCCAATCTGGAACAAACTGAATTTTTGCAAAATTATTTCTTTTACCTGACAACACAAAAATCAATTTAAAAAAATTAACCAATCAGCTAATCAGCTAATTAACTATTGGTAATAAATTATTTGTTTGGTATGCCAAACAAGGGAAAGATTGTACTTGACTGAAGTGGTGGCATAAGCTGAGTTATTCCCCTTTATATGTCGTCGTCTGAGGCTTAGTGAAAACAAACATGAAATAGAAACAATAGAAAACTATACAATCTTCAATCATCTATGCTTATATATACTATTTGCTAGCAGAGTGGTTAACATGTTGGCTTGAGAAACCTGAGAAGGCTTTAGCCCACAGGTTTGAATTCAGGTCGGTCACTCCACCACCACTTTCCAACTGGTCAAGACAAATGCTATGGCGTAGCTAGAGGGCGGGTGGGGGGAATTTAAAAAAACACTGTCCCCCAGTTGAGGGAGCCCCCATCTGACTGTTAATTTTTTTTTTACATTAAATATTAATTTATTAATTAATATTACGTCATTAGCTCATTTCATGATGTCGAATATCAAATTTCATAGGCCCCTAAAAAGGTCAAGCCCCCATGCTCCAAATGACGGCAGATCCCTAGTTACGCCACTGGACAAGTGATAGGATCATAGCGTATTGAGAAAGCTAAAAGCACGAAATAGCTCTAAACAAAAACAACTGGTGAAAATAGTATTTCTAATCGCAAAGATCTATTATTGTTAGTCTAGATCAATTATACATTTAATTACATTACCGATCCAAACTAATTGATACACTTAATATACACTTTCTTTTTTTCTTTTAAAGTATTTTTTTTTTTTTTTGCTTGTTATTAGTTAGTTAATTAGTTAAAAAAATGGTGGGAGTCGTGTGATTTTAAGATTATTATCTCCAGGAGCGGACTGGGTGTCAAAATCGGCCCGGGCTTTTCTACACAATCAGGCCCATAAATTGCATATAATACTTGTCTTCAAAATCATTATGTTTGGTTTGAGCATCGCTACAGATGCATACAGAAAGCTCTATAATTTTGATGGGAAGTTTAGGCCTTATGTCGCTTTTTAATTGCTAAGTGTGTAGCCCCTAAAAGGATGACTCCTACTAGATCTAGTAACACTGTCTACGGATGTAGGCTATTACATAATTTTAGAAAATTAGTTAGATTACACTGTATAGAGATTTTTTTTTAAACACGACACATAGAGGGCCGTTTTATAAGAGAATATTTTAAAACCTTTAAAAATTTAATACATAGTGGCATCAATGTGGCCCTTCGGTGGCCCTAAAGGCGCATTTGGGTACCGGCCCACCGGGCATTTGCCCGAACGCCCATATAGCCAGTCCGCCCCTGATTATCTCCCATTTTGGGTCACACACGGTTGTTCTCTTCCCCCCCCCCCCTTTTTTTTCCCCTTCTCTCCTCCCTCTGCAAATGTATCTTTTTGAATGGTCTCTACTGTTTTCTATTTATCTTACATTAGTCCTACATTTCGTACGTGCAGCTTGTGTACACTTTGATTGAATGCTGAAATAGTTATAGGGTCTTGCTGCATGGTTACTCATTTTGCTGCTTCTCAAGATTAGGTCTTTTGTGCTAACATTCAAACCAATCCCGTGCTTTATTGCATATTTCTCAATGTTTTTGCTTTGCGTGTGTTTAGGCCATAATATAAGCCCATCATTGTATTGCTTGTTTTTATATAAATTTTAATAGATCATGGCTTCCATAGTAATTTCAGCAAACATAATCATGATGATCATATTGCTGGCAACCAAATGTATGTTTGTTACTATACCATGTAGCTTATTTTTCTACTTAAACCATTCATATTGCATCTGTATGTGTATGTGTGCTTGGTTTTACTTGTTTGCATAAGAGTATCCCACAAATATTGTGGCTCGACTGCATAAATCGATTCAATGGAATGCCTCATGTCTCGTGTGTGTTTGCGATAACATGAACTCCCACGCATTGCCCGGTAGGCCAACTTGCTGTGCCAGTGTCACTGTCAGACTGTGCTGTGTTACACTGTGACATCAAAAGATAATCAGAGTGTGTGTATTTATTCTCGCAGTTTGGGATAGTGGGAGACAGTACTTATATCTCATACAGACACTATTTAATGAAACATTTATTGTAGTGTCTTAACTCCCTTTTTTGCTTATGTTACCGGTGTATATGTGTTTGTGTGTACTTATGAATGAAACTGACAGTATCCTGCCCATTAAGTGTGATTGTGTGTGTAGTATTATTTATTCTCGAGGTTTGGGATAGTGAAAAATCTCATTCAGCCACTTTTTAATGAAACATTGATAATAGTGTATTAACTCCCCTTTTTTTTGCTTATGAACCGGTATATATAGTATATACCGGTAGTGTATAAATATGTAGTGTGTGTGTGTGTACTTATGAAGCTGACAGTATCCTGCCCATTAAGTGTGATTTTGTGTGTGTATTATTTATTCTCGCGGTTTGGGATCGAGAAAAACAGTACTTATATCTCATTCAACCACTATTTGATGAAACATTTATTGTAGTCACTAGTGTCCCCCCCCCCCTCTATACGTGTGTATACTTCACAAGCTGACAGTATCCTGCCCATGTAAATCTATTATTAGTTAGATGATGGACATGTGCTAAAACTTCATAGGTTGACTTAGAAGTTTCAGACTTTTCTTCAGTAATGAAGAGTTACCTGTTACCTATCCCTTAGTCTGGTGGACCATTGGGGTGCCAAGCAAGACTTGAAGACCATCTTTCTCCATTCCTCTCTATCCTTTGCCCTGTTTAAAATCTCATTCAATGGTAGTAGGGACCCAAAACCGAAGCAAAAATCGCACTTTTCAAAAAATTGCGTAGCATTTTTTTTGTTTTAGGCATTTTTCACCCTGCCATATCTTAAAGTATAAACATCCGATTACAGTAAAAATGGTACCGTTAGAAAGTTATTTTAAGCCCTTTAATAATATATATATATATAACGTTTTTCCTGTACGTTAACAAATAAGGGTGATAATCCTTTACGCGTAACATCACCGTGCCGAATAATCGTGCTAGCGGCTGTGATCGTTTTATACCTTGTTTGTTTTTTCGTAAAATGGGGAGTACGTCAACAAATAAATATTTTTTTTGAACATATGTATTTTATAGAAAAATGAACGAGCTTTACAATGGCACTAAAAACTAATTGATTAACATTGTTTTTATATAAAGAAATTTAAAAAATAAAAAACAAAATGGAATTTATTTACGGATAAGAACACGTAATCGTTTAGTTAATGTTACCATTGAAAAGCCCGTCTATTTTTCTTTAAGAGTGTGTACATTTAATTTAAAAAACAAGCGTTGACATGCTCCCCTTTTAAACCGCACAAGACGCATAAAATAGCGATTTCGCCTGTGTGTGTAGTCTGCTATAATGTGCAAATATGCTCCTTAGCAACACATGAGTCGTTATAGAAAATTGATTTGTATTAAATCTACATCGTATAATTTGTAAGAAAAATGTCTGAGATGGGTCAATAAGATGTTAACCATTAGAGATTTATTGTTTTTTTCACCCACCTTCTTTTATTCCGAATTTTTAAAAATAATTTATATCCATTTGTTAATGAAATGTCAATGTGTAACAAATCTGTACTTTTTGTTTTGTCTTCGAAAGTAAACCAATTTGTTTTTTAAAATGTATTATGTAAAAGTGATCGATACAAATTAAAGAGGAGGATTTACAGTTTATAAAAAAGTAATGGTTCAAGATATTTAATTAATAATTATAATTGTAATAAATGTATAGAAACTCATTACATATAGGCTTTATCCGTTGCTAGTCCTATATCTAGATCTTGGTCTAGAGTACTCTAGAGTCTAGATCTAATCTTGGTCTAGACATCTGGAACGAGGCTCCTAAACGTTATTCGTTCAAGCTTAAAACGAAATAGCTTCTTAAAAAAGAAGCCATATCTATAATTTAAGGCTTAGGCATAATAACTTAAGCCTATAGTTTATAGGGCAGGCTATTTAGATCTACATTATAATGCATATATATCAAGATATGAGTCTAATTGTCTTATAATATCTAGAAAGATATCTAGATCTGGATCTATGTGTATGTTATATAGTCTCTAGTTGCAATAAAAGATCTTCTTTTATTATTAATGAAGTAGCCCTAAGTCAATAGGTATTATATTTAGACTACTGATCTCAGTTCAAAGTTCTCAATATCACTCTAAGCCTCGCTAGTAGTCTTCAATCAACTAAATATCCACACAAAAAAAAAACTCAAAAGATTTGATAATATTATTTCATTTTAATTCTTATTAAATTGAAAATGGATTACAATTCTGTAATGAGCTTAACATCATATTTTTAAGACATCTTTAGAACTATTTATTTTAATTTATACTAATTATGGATGCCTTACAAGACAGTATTTTCCAATAATAAATAAAACAATGATAAACTTAGGACCTAATTATTATATTATTTTTCAAAAAAGTAGTTATAGCTGCATAAACTATTTTAAAAACATTTAATATTTTTTTAAGAAAAAAAGTTGTGAAACTTTGACATCTAAAAGATTTAGGCTACATAAAAGTCTATAAGGTTGATCATGTTGAAGGAAAAAAAGTGACTAAGCTGGATGTGTTGAAAGTTAAAATCATAATGAAATCTTAAATTGAGAAGAACATATGGAAAGTCGCTAACTAAAATGAATCTTTCTATTTTGATCAACATGTCATTGAGGTACTTGCTCTGATGCAAGTATTATAAATACTAATGTTTCTCTTTATCTGATAGGCAAACTTCTCACAGCTTGATGGCTGAGATTGTAATAACAGCACATTAGCATTGGAGTGTATTATTATTTTAAATTAAATTTATTTAAATTTAAAATATTTTTTGAAGAAGTTAATTTTAGTTACAAGTTTGTGAATTTTAGAAAAAAAAAGTTCAAGCCTTATACTATATTTCTAGTTCATGCAACCTTATCAGTGTAAATCTGCAACATAAAGATAATGAAAATAATGACACATATATGTGTTTCTATGGTAAAATTCAGTAGCCTGGGGAATTACAGTTTATATCTTATATTTTCAAGTAGAATTTTTTGTTCAGACAGTGAATATGTCAAAAATTATGTGTTTAGAATAGTTGAGCTTTATTTTTAAAAATTTACAGGTTATTGCATTGCAGATATAAAAAAAAGCCTTTTTTAAACATTTTTCTGCACACAAATTAAGTTCTGATTTTCAGTTTATTAAATCAGCTTATAGAGTTCAAAGATTCAATAAGGAATAATAGAATAGCATTCAGCTGAATGGCTTTGTAGATTATTATGTCTGGAAATCTAAGTAAATGTATGGACTGTATGTCTTTTTTTACTATCATTAGTTTGCAATATACTTACAGAGATCTCTATAAATAAATATATGTTATTCAATATTATTATGGAAGAGGAGAGAGTTACCTAAAAAATGGTCTATGGTTTATTCTTATTGCTATACTGGTGTCATATTTTCAACTCATTAAAGTTTAGCTTATTTTAGAGTTTTTGTAAACCATTGCATATTAATGTATATGTACAGCAAAATATTGAATTAAAATATTATTTATAGTAATTTATTCTTGTAGATCTATAAATTCCCCACATTTTGACATATATTACATGCATGTAGCTTTTATAGTATTTTGTAACAAAATTTTGAAAATGCACATTTTTTGTGTTTTTTACCTCCCTTTTTGAAACATGCCAAATATGATAAAATGCAACATTCGGCACAAGTAAATAAACTCAAATAATTTTTTGACAAGTTTGAAAAAAATTGAGCGTGTTCTCTGTTTGCACATGAATGTTCTTACTAAGTTTCATCTCTGGGGGCTTTATAGTTTCTTTTTAAATGTCCTTCAAAAACACAGGTTTGGAAGGTCAAAAAAAATAAAAAAAAAACCCCCGAGTTTTTTAAAATTTGTAACTTTCTTAATATTTGAGCTACAGTTATAAATCTGGTATCCCCGGTCTTAGAATCCCGAGTTCTAACCAAATAAATAACAAAATAAGCTGCGTGACCATTTTGAAAAATTGGTCTTGGGTCCCTAATGGTAGGCCTGTCCATTCTTTGATGTTGTCTTCCCACCGCTTTCTCTGTCTGCCTCTTCTTCTTTTTCCTGGTACTATTCCCTGGAGGAAGGTCTTTGCGAGTCCTGAAGATCTTGCTACATGGCCAATGAAGAGTATATATTATATATTCCTTTCCCAAGACGACAGAGAATGGCTTGAACTTGGTTTATCGCGACTTTTTTTTTTTCTTGTTCCTCGGGGTTAAAATGTCATGAGGTATTTTAGCCCCGAGGCACTTCATCCGTTTGTTGTATTGAGTCATCTGTTAATTGGCGGGGGACGTGTTGGTAAATCACTTGTTTTTTCGAGTTCTCGGGTTCGAATCCCGGTGAAGACTGGGATTTTGAATTTTCCGGATTTTTAGGACGCCCCTGAGTCCACCCAACTCTAATGTAACCTTACCTTAGTTGGGAAAAAGTAATGGTCGTTGTGCTGGCCATATGACACCCTCGTTAATTGTGGGCCTTTACATCATCTGCACCATTGACAGAGCGTAAGATTTCGAATTTCGGGATTTTGAGGATGCCCTGAGTCAACCCCACTTAAATGGTTACCTGGAATTAGGGAAAAGTTAAATCGATGGATCGCTATGCTGACCACATTGACACCCTAGTTGACCATAATATAGTATGTCCTATAGATTGGAAGGTCTGAAAAAGGTACTTATCTTTTGAAATCTTTAACTACAAACTGGTCGCCTATTTTTGTTGGTACTGTGTAGTTTTGCAAGTGCTTACTTTTTTTTTTTTTTGGTGTTCTACGTTATTCAAGTTGTAGTGTAACGGCTTGTTTTTACATTTTTTATGTATATTTTGTGCTAAATCGTTTAACCCTAAATTATTACAATGAATTTTTGACTTAAGGGGCATGATTCTTAAAAGTATCATTGCATAATCTCATCTCTGCCTGTGTTGTAGGCCACCAACCAGCTTCTGCCAGGCATCTCGGTTCTGGGCGAGTCTCTCCAAATGTCCACTGCTTTAATTAATGATGATCCACATGAATACAGATTACTAATTATCAGTAATTGAATGATTAGAACTAGCCCACTTAAAATCGACACTATTATTTGTGTGGTTTCGATATTTATTGTTGAACAGTCTGATAGTGGTCATAAGTCATGTACCAATGATTGATAGTGGTCATAAGTCATGTATCAATGACCACCGACACTACCACTTCTTGAGATGACGGACACCCCCTTCCCTCCCCTATCCTGGATCTTGACACTTGTAGCTCTGAACTTTGACTAGAGGTGCTTTTAACCCCGGATGTTGTTGCAGTTTATTATTCACAACCATCCTCAATTAGGCGGAAGGTTCCCAACCTTTTTTTCTTCATATTTTACTAACTTTATTTCGAGTTTTCAAGTAATTGTGTAGCCCATAGAATAGTAGAAGCTGCCGAAAAAAGAAAAGAGTGCTAGTTCCTTTCTAAGCTCAGGCTTTGAGTATGGACTATGAGTCAGGGGAGAGAATTCCAAACTGGAGGACACACTTTGTAAACCATCAAATGCTTAAGATAAAAACAATTGTCCGCCTCATATATTTTTTAAATACAGGAAAGGGATAAGCCTAAAAAGTAAAAAAAGACACTAGCTTTGAGGATGCACGTTCTCAATTACTATGTTCAGATTCTTGATGTAACAATGGACCTCATTCACCAATCGTAAAACAAACACCATAAAACTACGTTTTTCTCTCTCTCATCTCTACAGTTTAAATACTGTAGCCAAGGTTATCACGTGATACGTTTTTTAGTTGTTATCAATATTATCACGTGGCTAAATGTTGTTTGTTTACGATCGTTGAATGAGGTCCATTGTACAAAACTAAAATGTAAAGCTAATACTATCAAAATATTTTTGTAGTGTAAACAGTGTTATACATCATTTCATCAGTCCACACCAGAAATGTTTCATATCTTCTTGCACCCTACACCTGCAATTTAACAAAGTCTTTCATTTGCATTCACTACACTATATAAACATTTCCATCATTATAAGTATTTAAATGGTGAAAAATAGGAGTTTTTGATGTAAGATTTCCTGAAATGGGAGTTCTAACTTGATTAGAATGAGGTTTGATTTTTTGGTTATCTTTGTGGTACTGTATACATTTCTACTATTTCTAGTAATGCCTGATTTTGTTTATCGCGGAGAAGCTTAGTGATAACGGATTGGAATTTGTTTTATTGTTGAGTTACCTTGGGCAGTGGCGTCACTAGGATGGGTGTCACCCGGTGCGGTAAGATCAGGGTGTCACCCCACCCCAGCGTTCCACTTATTCTTCCCAATAAAAACTATCGTTGGTTGATTCCTTTTTTATGCGCAATAATACAGTGCTTTGATTTCTGTTGCACAAGGTTAAAATATGTGTTTTTTTTTTTAACAAGCTTTCCTTAGTAAACTTTAAAGAGCTAACTGAAATTAACATTATAGTGGTAGTTTCCTGAGGACAGCTACTGAAAAAAGACACTTTATGAAAAGTATATTGATCGGTACTAATACTTGAAAAGATTTTTTTTATCTTTACATTTAAAAGTCTACAATAACTTTAGAAACTAAAAACTTAAATTTCCTTTTAGGATTTTAAATTTAAAAACTTATAAATAACCCTAACCTCAATATATTTTGTGACTTCGTTTTTCAATGGACAGAATTGCTTGATTTGAAATTCGTTTATCAAAAGTTATTAATAGTTGTTAATTAACTTTAGTTTTGAAAAGCTTCTTTTCAAATGACGCCAAGTAGGTATACCACCTAGACATGCACTTCGCAAGAGACAGTTAAAGGCTTAAATATAAGGCTGGTAGAGATTCGTTGACGTCCTTCAAAACTTTGCTACCTGTAGAATGTCTTCTAGTTCACATATCTTGTCGTTTGGCTCAGTATAAAAGAGATTGATGCACTCATCATTATGATGCTATTCTCTATTTGAATAGTGAATCCGGCTTAGCCACCACTTAGCCAATAATTAACACTTTAATTTGAATGTACTCTTGTGCCTAGTTGACTTTTTTTCAGTTCATCTGCCATCAAGAAATGATGCAATGAAAGCTATGCATGTATTCACAGACACCTGGCAGTTGTCTTTGCGCTGCTTCTCCAGTGTTTGTATTTTCAGAAACATGTTCTGATTGAGAATTTCGACCAAATAGCTTAAACAAATGGTGTACACATCCATTCAAGTTTCTTTTCTGTTCTTCATTATTACTGCCTGCACTTTTTCGTGAATTCTTAACATTGTAGCTGCATGACCATGTCCTTAAGCTTATCATATCAATCTCTTTCCAGGCGTTTTGAATGATCCGAACTGCTACCATCAGCTTTTGGTCCACTTTTTACATCACTTCCTTGCAATCTTATAAGTTATTATTTCAGCGCTGGGTCTTACTTGGATAACATTTCCACAATCCCAAGAAAAAAATTCCATTATTTATGAAAGGTCTTCTTCAGTTCGCCACCATATACCAACTTTTGATTTGCTAGAAACAATGTGATAGTAAGCAATCTATAAGTGCAATATGCTCCTCTGTTTCCCATTTATACGCTCATTTTAGCAATGACTTCCCTATAAATTTTTTAAGCTAAAGTCCGGCTGCCAGAATGTTCCAAATTTGAAAGCCTGATAAATGTTCTTCATTTTTCTCGCGAGTTTTTCATTGTGGACATGCCCACTATTTATCAAACAAGAAAATCTTGCTATTGATTTTTCCCCATTAAGAAAAAGTTTATTCAACCATTCCTATATCTTGCTACTGTCCGATTTATCCCAATATCCCATTCACACATGCTTTTCTCAACTTTGTATAGTTTACTATATCTGCCGGTAATATGGTTTTTCCTATATCCAATTTAGAAATTTTAATTTATGGTAGTAAAAATATTTATAGTTTGGTGTACCGGTGTATGGTATAAAGGAATTGTTGACTAGCTATTATTTTAAATTCTAAAGCACTGCATCGTCAATGTTTGTAAGCCATTCATTTTCTAGCTCATTGATTTGTCGTTGACAACATTTGAAGTTCACAATTAAGCATCCCTGGTATTGTTTGTTGTTTTTCTATTTCCCTTTCAGACCTTGTCATCTATGGGGCAGATGAAGTAAAGGTCATCTGTTTCTGTGGCCCACTGGTAAAAAGGCCTTCGTGTGGCCATCATATCGACCAACCGTCTTTACTTTACCTCACTAATGTCAGGTACCCATAAGAGCTGGGGTATTCTCAGAGGCGCCTTAAAGTCATATCGACCAACTGTCTTTACTTTACCTCACTAATGTCAGGTACCCATAAGAGCTGGGTAGACTCAGAGGCGCCCTAAATGTGCCGAAAGTAAAAATCCCAGTCTTGGCCAGGATTGAAACCTGGGATCTCTCTGTTCGGAAGCCAAGCGCTTGACCACTCGCCTTCTGGCATTGTTTAGATTGTCGCACAAAATCCCCAATAAAAACAGTTTTGGTCAAACTAACGTGTACCACATCTGAAGAAACCCGATTGATTTGAATTAGGTCTCTGACTTGGGCCTAACCTATTTCTTATATATCTGAAGAAGGCTAGATCTCGAGTCTAGGCTATGTAGTCATTCTAGTTGCACAGGCCACATTTTGTTTAGTTCTTGTAGATTGAAACCATTAGTGTTGAAAAAGCTTCCTCTTTACGCGTGTTTATTGTGCGAGGGCGGGCCGGACCGAAGCATTGTGTACTTAATCCAAAGCGAGGCCGGTATTTGGGTTTGTTTAGATTCTCCTGGATGTATCTGCTTATTTACATGCACGTGCGGCTTAATCTGCACTTCGCGCGACATACGCGTGTACCTCCCACACACACACACACCCTGGTTGTAGATATGGAAAACAAGGACAGCTTAACCTCTCTCTCTCTCTCACTCACTCACTCACTCACTCACTCTTCCTTTCTCCGCTCTGACGTTTTCTTAATGCTAAAGGGAAAATGTTGATCATTCAATTATAAACACAAATTAAGTAATGAAATTCAAAATAACATTGTTGGGCTTATGACATGACATTGTTGGGCTTTTGACATGACATTGTTGGGCTTTTGACATGACA
>JADKLZ010000104.1:3095288-3108851 GCA_021533235.1 Biomphalaria straminea
GCCTGCGACGTGTTTCACCCTCACACCAGGCCTGCGACGTGTTTCACCCTCACACCAACCTGTGACGTGTTTCACCCTCACACCAGGCCTGCGACGTGTTTTACTGACATACTAGCCTTCGACGAGTCTCACACACTAGCTTGCATCGAGGTTCGACTCACACCACAGCGTCCAACGAGGTTCGACTCACACCAGCGTCCAACGAGGTTCGACTCACACCAGCGTCCAACGAGGTTCGACTCACACCAGCGTCCAACGAGGTTCGACTCACACACTTGACTTAAGAAATAAACTTCCTCATAGGCTATCCGGAAGTTTGATCTAAAGATGTTTGGCTATATCGAATTGAAATCCCTTGAAGTAATTTTCAGACAAGCTGTATTTAAAAGGCACACCCAGAGTTCTAAATAGAACTTGGTTAGACCTAGACTACGGATTTTCAATGACTAATCTATCAATTAACCAAAAGACAACCCACATAGCCTAGGACGTTTTGTATGAAGGCAACACTCCCTATTCTAGACTTCTCGTTCGGAAAAAAAAAACTTAATTTTTTTTTTTGGCCCAACCCCACATCAGTAGGAAGAAATGTCAATAACTCGTCGTACCGGAAATGTCTTTCTTGTTTTGAATTGCCTAGCTGGCAGATCCCGCAAATACCGGATGTAGAACTGGGCCAAAAGTAAGTGTAAAGAGCCTTGACCGCTGAAACACTCGTAAGATTAGGGATTGGGGGGGGGGGACACGCTCAATATAGACAATGTTGAAGTTGCTGATTACATAGTATAAAATACCAAACATTAATTTTTATTAAAGGTAGAAAAACTGATTTATCCTTCTTTGGATCTATAATGTCTGTCGTTGCTAAACACCTGGCTGGAAGTCAATCAAGTGTATGAGTACAAAATGTGGTGTGTAGTTTATTGAATATATTTAACTCACAATCATTGTTTGAATCATAATTTAGTGACAATTTCTTCCAACAGACGACGAAGAGTTTCCTTAGAACAAACATTGAGTTCCTAAAGTTGGTTACAACACTTAATTTAATCAAAGATGTGTGTAGGAGTTCAGATGACGTGATGTGGATTTTAACCCGTCGCCTTTTTTTTTTTAAATAGCTCTATTCAACTCATAATTTCATGGAACCTGGGTGGAACATGGCCACGGTTCTTAGAAATTCGTTTAGATATATCGTTACTAGCTCCTTGGCCACACTGAGATAGCTTTGACCTTTCTTATATAGAAATAGGTTTAAATTTGGCTAGAGAGCTAGAAAATACTTCGCTTGAACGGACTGTGTGACTATTTTTTTTACTTCTAACATTCATTAGTTAGAGGGCGCGGTGGCTGAGCGGTAAAGCGCTTGGCTTCCGTACTGGAGGTCCCGGGTTCGAATCCTGGTGAAGACTGGGATTTTTATTTCGGGATTTTCGGGCGCCCTTGAGTCCACCCAGCTCTAATGGGTACCTGACATTAGTTGGGGAAAAGTAAAGGCGGTTGGTCGTTGTGCTGGCCACATGACATCCTCGTTAACCGTGGGCCACAGAATCAGATGACCTTTACATCATCTGCCCTATAGACCGCAAGGTCTGAAAGGGGAACTTTACTTTTTTTTTTTTTACATTCATTAGTTATTAAGAGAACAATAATCGGTCTATAAATTGTATGAAGGTGGTGTTGTTTTTTTAAAGTATTTATTGTTTTTAGAACTTTGTTTACGTGGACAAACTGTTCATGTCTAAATTGAGTAACTTTAAACGCCTAAGTAGTAAGTAGGCTTTTTTTGTTTGTTTGTTATATCCTATATTACAAGCTGGTAATGGTTCACTCTTAGTGTTGAAGTCCTTAATTCACGGTGTGAACTGGAGTCGTGGCTGTTCTCCATTTTATCCCATCGTTGTGTTCTTCCTATGGCACTAAAAGTGTGTTATCTGAACTCTCGCCCTGGAAGGCTTTTCGTTGCTGGGGGGGCTTGCGATGTTAGAAGTTTGCAGGAAATAACAATAAGTCCTGCCGTGTGGAAAGTCTTTCGTTACTAGAATTTCATAGTATGTGGAGGATCTTTCCTCAGAATCAATTAGTGAGTGGTAATGAAAATGAAATTGGGAGCATATTCAGAGCAGCTCTGGGCGAGGACGAGAGTGAGGGGTGGTGGCAGGGCCGGTCCTACAGGTTGCGGGGCCCTATTCGAAACGGATTGCACGGGGCCTAATTTTGGTTGTGATAAGGATAATAAGTGAAAATGTATTAATGTATGTATTAGAAAATACATTCTTTGCATTTTACTTATAGTTTACTAGGTACACAATCACGGTCAAATTAACTTTACGAGCCATCTACAGTAGATAGAACCAAAAGGCGATAAACATTTATATCCGCCTTTTATATTTAGTATCGACTAGCAAAATATCGTTGTTTTTTTTCTATGATGTTGAGATAGATTTAGGTTTATATTTGGATGTCAGTGACTATTAAAGTAAATTAAGTATTTGAACTTCTTGGTTAGGGCTAAAATTCGGCTTATTATTATATTTTTATTAAATGAAACTTACAATGTTATTTCGTTGTTTTATTTTTTATCGCGAGTAGGATTAGCGTTTTCCATATTGAATGACCCCCCGAAATGAGAATTTTGTCTGTTTTAATGAGAAAATTCAGAAAATTTTAATAATTTCAGGAGATTTTCATGACTTTTTCTTATATTTTAAAATTTCAGGAGAATTCCAGGAACCCTTTAATAATAAGTTTAAAATGGTTTAATTTAATAATTTACACCTAGAATTCGCATCGCGCGGGGCCTATGAAAGCGCAGGGCCCACTATAGGTTGCAGTGGCCTAAGACCGGCCCTGGGTGGTGGTGAAGGTGTATAGAATTGTCTAAGACAAATTATCTCCGCCTTTACATATCCTTTAGTCTGTTGGAAAGGCACCACACATGATCCGCCTCGACCCTCTTTCTCCACTCCTCTCTGTTATTCGCCTTTTGCTAGAATCATCTTTTAATGATAGGCTTGTCCATTCTTTGATTTTTGTCTTCCACATCGCTTCTTCTTTTCCCTGGTACAGTTCCCTGCAGGAAGGTCTTTGCGAGTCCTGAGGTCTTCGTGATATGGTCATACAGTTTAAGTTAGCTTCTTATGACTGTGGTCAGCAGGTCGTCGTGGGACCATGAATCGCCTGTGATCTCGTTTCGAATGATGCGGTGTTTGTAGGTGATACCTAGGATCCTTCTAAAGCATCTCGATTCCATGACTAGTATCCTCCTCTCTGATTCTGCGAATAGTGTCCAAGATTCGCAAGCACACAAGAATGTCGCCATGACCAAACATTCTCTAACCCACTTTCTGTTTTCAAAAGCCTTAAATCGTGATATTATTCATTCTGCGTCTCTTCCGATTCCCACTTTCTCGTAATTTACTAGATCTACTAACTACAACGTTATCCAACCAATCTATTTCTTTTAGGGATGAAAATATGGCAGTCAACAGCCTGTGGTACGTGAGAATAGAAAATAAGAATAAAAATAAGAAAAAGAAGTTTTTTTTTAAATTTAAAAAGTGGAGTATTTTTATGAAACAAAAATTGCATTTTTAATTAAAAATTAAACTGTTCGCTTTCAGAAAGAAAAAAAAAGTAGCCGAACTTTGCAAGATCTAAAATATCCTGATATCGTAATTTTCAATATCTGTTCTAGTTTTTGTGTTTTAAACGGACAGACGAACAGACAGACCACACAAAAATAATAACGGCTTTTTCTGCTTTCGGAAGCTTAAAACACGGAAATTAGGCGAGATACTTTTAGATTTCCATTGGAAGTGACACACTTAACAACTTCACAGATCGACATTTATTGATACGAATTCACACACACACAAACTGCTGCAAAGTGTGGGTCAAGAAACGCTGGTCTAGGCCGCACATATGAATGGATTGGTTTCTGTCAAGTCTATGCTTCATTGCACTCTCAAGATCTCTTCCCACTTTGGGCCAATGATAACACGAGCTGGAAGATCGGCGAGTCTGTCAATGAATGACTGGGCGCTATTTTTAGATCCTCTGTTGCCGTTTTGCCAATCGATAATCTTGAATGATCAATCTGGATCATGTGACCATTTTATTCCCTTGCACAGGCGTAAGGGCGTTTCAGTTTGTATTGACTGGCCTGTTTGCTTCGTGTGTGTTTACGGTGTAGTGTGACTACAGTGTCTCTTTAATTACTTCTGATTTGTCTTCGGTTGGTATCTGGAAGTTAATACTGTTACCGCCTTTTAAGATATTAACCCATTAGATCTGGAGAATCTTTTTTTTCCCCCAAAGTTCGTTAGCTGTTGATAGTGTTTTTGATGTGTATTTAAAATGAGTAATTTAGCATTTGAAGATATCTTTATTGTTACAAACTATAAATATTTTAAAACGGCTATAAAGTATTCCAATAGGCTCTAAATTTATGTATACGTTACCTAGTTGCATCTACACATAAATTTAGATTGTTGATGGATGTTTATATACACATAGGCCTACTTATCTCTGGTAAACATGTGATCAATATATAAATAAATACCAGAGGTAAGTGGGGTGAGTTCACTTTCTTGATCGTTGTGTTGGCCACTTCACACCCTTTTTACTTTTGGCAGTGAATAACTCTTGACAACTTTACTGCATATGCATATATTAAAATATTTTTATATACAATTTTAAATATGTACTTACAAGCGAAAACAGATAGTATACTTAACTGTAACTTAATTAACCAAGTGTATTAATTGTTATACTCTTTTTTTTTCTCCTCCCACAGTGAACCAAGAGTTGTGTGTCTTCCTGTTGCCAGAAATGAGATTAATCAAGTCTGATACACATAGTTTTACATTCCTTGTGTAAACAGCTCTAACCAACTCCCATGAATGACCCGGGAACTGTTGACGTTGTCGATGTGGAAGTGACCAACAACAAGTCCGAAGTGGTTTACTACACTGACACTGGTGAGCGGCAGCAGCCACTTCCCATCGACACCAAAAAGGTGACTATGACCATGCTGAGCCTCATGTCCACCCGGCCCAGGGTGCCGACTGTGCCGACCATCTATGAGCTAAATAACCAGAAGGCCATGTCCTTTGTTCCCATCTACATCATCATAGGGTGCATTGTCGTGATGGGCGTGCTCACCAACTTCCTCGTCTGCTACATCTACAGGTGCCGCTCCCGCAGGGCGACCTCCAATTTTTTTGTCATCTTCTTTGCCATCTTTGACATGTTCGGTTGTTTTATTGGCATTCCTTTAGAAGTGACAGTGTTGGCTCTGCCGTACACCTATGATGTCGTGGCTGTGTGCAAGATACGAGGCTATATCGAGAGCTTGTCAGTTTGCAGCCTCTCTTTGACCCTCATCTGCGTCGCCTATGACTGCTACCGAAAGTTCTGCAAACCAGGGGATGATTTCGGCGTGAAGAAAGCTAGGATTTGTTGTATAGCTTCTGTTCTTGTCGCGGTTGTGGTCTCTATTCCGGCAGCTGTGGTGTTTGGTGTGCGGGAAGTGAAGACAAGTTACCCCAATATTAAAGGAATGACATGCTCTGTGGATCAAACTCAGCCGCAGTGGTTGAGAATAATATACAACGTGTGTGTTCTTGGCACTTTCCTTGTGTGTCTTTGTGCTGTTTCTGCTCTCTATTGTTTGATTGGTGTGGCCTGCTGCCTCCAGAGACAAGCAGAGGAAAGGGGAGAAAAACCCAGCCCAGCGAAACAGAAATTCCCCAAAAAACACAGATTCGTAAGAGAAGATGTGAGCTCATCTTCTGTCACAAATTACAGCGAAGAGGTATCACGTCTCCATAGTCAGGGAACTCTATCTCATTCACATGGCTCTTATACAGACTCCACTCGTGTCCCTTTAAAACATAACAGCAGTGGCATAGTTAAGACAAACAGTCTTCAGGCATCTAGTGCGCCACCCAGCCTTGCTATAGTGCCACTCCATGTAAAGAACACGAGACAGACCTATATATTTATGGTGATCTCCATCATATTTGTTGTGTTTATGTTGCCCTTCATTGTAGTTATGGTTCTGTGTGCCACCACAACCGTATTCAACCAGTTCTCATCCAGTGCCACAGAAATAGTCTTCAACCTGTGTGTACGTTCATATCTGTTAAACTACATTGTCAAACCAGTGATTTACTTTATATTTAATGTGAACTTCCGAAAGGAGGTCAAACACTTGTTTATCAAAATTTGGGCACTCTGTACTGGGGCCACAGGAAGTTCAGGCTCTCATGCACAGAGGAGGTCATTTATTGATGGCACTAGCAGGTCTGCGTCAAGGACTCCCATTTACAGACCACCAAGAAGTTCGTCTTGAAATACAGGTTGGTCTATAGCATTCTAAGTTTAGGATTACACAATTTCCTAATTATTTTTATAATCTCATTGTAACTAAGAAAATAACAATTTCTAAAAAGGCTATTATTATGTATAATTTTAATTGATGCATTATCCGGAAATCAGGTGGATTATACTGTTAATTTAATTTTACCAGAGAACAAGATTAAGTCAGTACAAAACCAGTGTTGTAAAAAAAAAAAACAGTAGAGTGTTTCACACTAATTTTTGATGTTTTTTAAATAACACAATCTTGATTTATAAGATAATAGGATTGCTTGAATGACAATGGCTTAACTAGTCAGTTCTTTTTAAAGAAATCAGTTATTAATCGCTTGACATTGTTCTAAAATTAAGAGTAAAAAAAGTGCCCAATTGGAGGCTCTGTGGCAGAGTAGTAAACCCCTTGGTCTCCGAACCAGAGGGTCCCTGGTTCAAATCCTGGTGCGGACTGGGATTTTTTATTTCCAAATCATTAGGTGCCTCTGAGTCCACCCAGCTCTAATGGGTACTTGACATTAGTAGGGGAAAAGTAAAGGCGGTTGGCCATTGTTTTGGCCATATAACACCCTAATTAACCGTAGGTGCAGAAACAGATGACCTGTACATATTCTGCCCTATAGATCGCAAGGTCTGAAAGGGGAACTCTAGTGCCTAAAAAATACAAGTTTCTACTTATTACTCCACACTAGCTAGCATTTTTTTTGAAATGGGAATTTAAAGGCAGACATCAAAAGACAATGGACAGTCAGCTTGTTATCATGGAACAGATAGGCCAGGAGTCTGTATCAATAGACAGGATGCATGCTATCAGTGAACTGATAGGACAAGAGACTTTTGTTTTCCTTCAGTATGAATGCTGCTCCACTGTTGCAATGATCAGGCGCTCAAACTAAAGCTTCCTTTGTGAAATGTTGCAACATTTGTAAAATGGAAAAACTAAATTTTCATATTTCATAAATATATTTTATTTGTGTTGAACCTACTTTTGTCTCCTATAGGGTTGCAGATTGGATTAGAATTTAGTATGAATGCCATTGGATAAACATTTAAATAGATTGTACTGCATTAAAAAATATTTTTTTTTGAAGAACTTATATTTAACACACATTTTTATAAATAAAGGTTATTTTTGATTCACATTATAATAATCAATGGTTATTTCTGCACTGGATGTGGCAAAGTATGTACGTTTGCAACAGGGGCTGCATAGCTATGGGAAATACTGCATTCCTCACTAAGCTCCTTGGACTTGAAGACAATCCTTTTATTATTTGAACCATTATGTCCTTCACACAAACTTTTAATCATTTAATTTTATTACAACTAAAAATTATTTTTAATCTTAAAATTTTTTTTTTCAATTTTTTTTTCAAAAATTTTTTTTTTTTTAATCATTTATACATTCATATTGTTTAGATGTCAGTCAATCTAAAGAGATTGTTTAGACACTGACTGACAAGTCTATTCAAAGTAGATAAAAACAGGCTTGACATAAATAGATAGTAATAATGTGAACTCTTTAAATTTAAATGGTTATTATGATTTAAACATCATATTTATCTGTACTATCAAAAGAGATATAATTTTAGAAGGCTTAAAAAAATGACACAAGGTCAGTTTTGCTTGTCAAGTGGGTTGATTCTGTCAGCTATATTCACTTTATTGCATCCAATTTTCAATCTGTTATATATGCAGTAGATTAGGCTAAAAGCAACCAAAGATTTTAATTCCATATTTTGGCAGAGCTACAATTTATGCTTCATTTTTGTTCATCAATTGAATCCAAGACTTGCATGTTCAGGATGCTGTGAAAGTTTGTGAAGCAAAAGTTCTCGGACAAACTGGACAAACGTCAATGTATCCAGAGTATGCTGGACTTCTTCAAATCATCTTTTATTCTGTACTTTATTTCTGCATGTTCCCACTAAGCTCTACCTTAAGGACAATCTAGACCAATAAATCATTTGTGTTTCAAAGCTATCCCAATAACTTCCAACACTAATGATATTTTACTTATTTTTTTCTGCAGCATCCAATATGGATGTAAGGATATTTAAACCTGTTCTACTTTTTTGTTTTGTTCTGCAAACTTGAGATTGGAATAAGTCACTCATTTATGGTGCGAATCCCACTTGTGTAAAATCATGCTCCGTTTTTGTCACTGGAGGCATTTTTTTTTATTCAGGTTTTTGATATTGAATGGGGCTTTTAACTTCTCTGGACTATACCTGCTCTTTACTTTTGAGTCTCTTTGAGTTTTATTCTTGTCATTGGCATGCCAAGCAGAATTATGAGAACTAAATGTACTGTAGTTTTGATTCTGTCATAGTGGAATTATTAAGGATGGGGTTTCATTTTTTTACTTTCACTTTTCATGTTCATATTCTCTTGCTGTTTAGCACATTTTGTTTGTCAAGCTATTCAAAATTAGCTGAAGCAATCTGCATTGAAAATCTAAATGAAATCATTTTGATTTTAGTTTTCAATACTGCACATTTGCACAGTAGTAAAACAATGGTTAGACGTAGAATAGTTATATATATATATATATATAAATGTGTGGCTGAGAATCCAAAACTGCTTAGCAACTGCTTGTCCAGCTAACAAGGGGGTTCAAGTTTGAATCTTGACTGGAGCAGAGTTGTGTTTGCTGAGTGCTTGGAAACCTTTCTCCAGACCTTCCCCGCACAACTGGTCCACAGAAAAAATACCACCATTACGCACTGAGCATGGTATAAGCATCCCAAACAATTGTTTAAACCTCTGGGCCTTTTCACCTTCACTTATCCCAATAGTCTGTTTGACCGATTGAGTACTATACCATGGTACTATACCATATTTTATACCATTATACGCAAAATTTTATATTTTTCAAAACCAAGCACATGATACTAGTTTTTATTTACATCTATTTCTACATTAAGAATACAAAATCTAATGAAAGTAACATGGCAAAAAGTTTTGATCTCAACATTTTTTTGTGCTGTTAGTAACAAGGTACCGCTTTAAATAGAATAACTTCACAGTCTTATCTGACTCCATATATATACCATTTTAAATAAGTTTTTTGACTTGTTTTGTTTGGCAAATTTTCTACATTTATTTTTTTTTTTTCACCCAGATAGAAGTGTCTTCTTCCCTGACCATCATCATATCATCATGATGAAATGAATTTTGCGAAAAGCACAAATATCTTAGCACCATATTCCTAACTGCAGAGCCTGGACAAAGATAGCAGGGATTCAGCTCAAGGGATCATACTGTTTGGTCAGCATTTATCCACTGCCTGGTTGTGATTGAACACTGGCCTTCAAGTTATTAGATGAGTCAACTACCTCTTAGACATAAGGCACAAGGAATGAGTTAGGAGTGTTGAAGTGTAATACTGAATTAAAAAGCATTATTAACATTGTTAATATTTGACCATTTCCCCTCATACATATTGTTCAGTTGAATTATTTCCAACATAGATTATGTTATTAAAATATGTAATATTTTTGTTACTCAAACTTTCTATGTATGTATAACTTTAAGCAGCTAAAGCATTGATAGGTTGTTGTTCCTGAGTTTAAACATTTGTAAAAAAAAAAAAAACTTAAAAGTTCTTGCTAAAAAATGCACAATTTAGTCCTTCTTGTCACAGCATTCAAGAAAATTAACTAATATTTGTATGTTTCTAATCACTGGTTTAAGGCCATTTAAAAAAAAAATTCATTGTGTTTATGTATATGATGCTGTCTTTGTTCAATCTTCAATATCAAAGTTGTTTTGTTTCAAAAAGCAGCCATTCAGTCCAGGGACTCTATTTTACTACATAAGCTTGTCAACTAGTCTAGGCTCTCCCAATTTACATCAATTACTGCACACTATATTTCCTTGGCACAGTATGCAAAAAAAGCTTACAGCTCAGCAGCAAAAATCTGGCTAGAAAAAGAAGAAAATCAGTTACTGAGGTTCAGTTCTTATTTCACATGCTAGGGCTAATTGTACTATTAGTGCTTCTTCTTCCCTTGTACTATTAGTGCATGGAGCGTGTCACCTGAATCAGCCAGGCAAAACAATGACACTTCAGATTTTAAGTTTCTTATTAACTTGTATGACTAGATTGACAATTGGTACTCATAGGATGTAATTGTCTTTTTTTTTTTTTAAGAAACGCCTGCAGTTTATAAGATGTAAAAAAAATTATTTTGCTAGCAATCTTTGTTGACAATCAAATTATAAAAGATGGATCATAGATCTAGAATATAAACATATCTATCATGACATTGCTTCTTATAAAGTAGTGCTTTAATGCTTTGCTATTGGTGCATTCTGAAAGTTTTTAATGTACCAGTCTGAAAAATATATTTCTCATCTGAAACTGAAAAATCTGGTTAAGCGAATGTATACGTCTATTTTTTTTATAATAAGTCTATAGATCAAGACTTAGAAGATTGTGTGCAAAACGTTATTAAAGTTCTTGATTATCTATATATTCAATAAATTTTGTAATGAATAAAACCTAACTGCAGAAAACCAGCTTACATGTCTATTCAGGATCAAGATTTTCAAGATCAAATTTAATTTTACAAGATATTATTTCCAAGAATTATAATTGTCTAACTTTCCCAGCGTGTGTTCAATTAGCTAGCACTTCTTTTCAAAAAGATATTTATCAACTTCCAAATCTCTAGGAAAATCATTAGAGCTATTTTCAAGAACTGTGTTCACTCTGGTTCCTAGTTCCACTCATAAATTAAATTTTCAATCTGAATAGAGGAATTGTAAAAAGACAACATTTTAAGAGGCATTAGTCATTATGACCTAAGATATATTGGTCAGTAATGAAAAAAGAAAGCTATAGTAACACTCAGTATTTCTGGTATAAAATATAAACTAAAATCTTATATTTTATTGGTTCAATATTGGACTTAGGAATCTACAATTTCAAGTAATAACTCAAAGCTCATTGCATAACTGTCAGTTATGACCATGACAGTTTGCTTCCAGACTTGTGGAGTCCTTGTTGATGTTCTTCCATTGATTTCAGAGCTCTCAGTGTACCCACTCTAGAAATGTCCTTTGCAATATGTTAATAGTCTGCATGTAGGCTTGTAAAAGTATTGAGAAGAATGGTGGGTCTCTATGGCGACTGAATCAGTTCTTTAATATGCCATGTATTTATATGTACATATTTTTATTTGTTTTGTAGGAGGCATGTCAGAATGTGTTTACTTTCATGTTTTTGAGCCATCACTATCTAGAGCATGGATGCTGGACTGTTTATTTTCAGCTGTTTAATTTATTGGAATATTAGTTTTATTGTTAGTGTTATTATTTTGTTTTGTTTTTTTGTCATCTATCTCCCTTCATTGGGCATCTTCAACAAAACCAAATTGAATGGAGCACAGATATTTAATTGTATCTAAAAATGTAGGATTTTGTTTTCCTCCTGGAACAAGACAAAATGTTTCTGTTTAACTATTGTACTTAACCAAGGGACCATAGCCTAAGGACCATTTTGGATTTATAGGAAATACAATGTATATTAAATCCATTGCTGATCATTATGCAAACACATTGTTTTCTTACGCTACTATTCTAGAAACAATGGCGTCGAGCCTGATGTGGCCTGCATTTAGAAAAGCTTTACTTGGCCCAATGGGTTTGACTAAATTTGAAAGACCATTTCATCCAGGCTGAGGAATAGTTCACTTAAAACCTGTATATGGTAAGTGGACAGAACTGGATATTAATGACCATTGAGATAAAGCTGTACAATCAAAGAGTCTATCTATATATTATAGATGTATATAATTAACTTATATTTCGAATACACTGTTCATAAACCAATGATTTGCTTTATATTTCATTATGTGCTATATTCCCCGCTGACTTGACTTTTGAACTAATGACACAAGTGCCTTTATGAAGAATGTCTATTGATGTATCCCCTGGCAGCCTGTTTGTAACAGAGAATAGGTTTAGCTTGCCTTTTTCTAAAAAAAATTATTGATATACTGTCTGTATTTTGATACCTGGTGCCAGCAAGTAGTATTCATGAAGAGAGATCCACATAGCTGGTCCAGCAAGTTAAAATTGTGGATGTGTCACATAATTTCGTTAGGGCAAAGAAGCTCAAGTTCTCTGCTCTAGAATACACATATGCTGGATATGCAGACTCTTTCTTCATTTGTATTTTTTGCTTTGAAATTTCAGTCAGGCTGTTTTAACATGAAGTCCTTTCTTGACTTGCTGTTTCTTTGTCTTAGAGTTCTTAACACTTTCTATCCTGCTGTTCTTTTCTTTCTTTCAGCCTGTATTCAAATAAAATCCTTTGCCTTTTATTTTTCTACTTTCATTTATTCATACATTTTATATTTCTCAGTTCTAGAATGAACCAATTCTCATGTCTCTGTGAAAGAATCTATTCAGAATCTACATATATACTGCTCTGTTCTTTCTTTGAATGAACCAGTCTTCTCCATTCTATCACGTACCTGTCTGCTGTTAAACACAAGATGGCTGTCAATGTTTTATGTTGGACCTATTTGTACTGTACTTAAACTGATACTAACATATTTTGTATGCAGATTTGTTCCGCCAGTTTCATATTAAACAATGATTAAACATACCTACTCAATGTCTGTATTGTTGTCTTTGCTAGGAGAGGGGGGGGGGGGTCTGAATGGGAAAAAGTGTGTACTGGTAGAGCTCATCCGAGGCCAAAAGTTACAGTGGGCCTCCACTGACCTGTGACGTCGCAAACTGTGGGCAGTGGAGACCAATTGCTCGCAAACATGCCACATGTATGACTCTTGAGTTTGATTTGTAATTATTGCCATGGCACTTAATCCAGCAATGGTGTGCATGTTTTTAATTTTGTCGAAATTAAAAAAAAAATATATATTTATTTATACAATCCCTTCCGAGGCGCTGCCCAGCAGGCGACCTGATCATACTGGACTCTATTTTTCTTAGTTTAAAAACAAAGCGAATCTAAGGAGAACAAACGCAGAAATAACTGCCATACACATCAATACTGCGAGGCTTAACTCCCTTTTCTAATAGAATGAAATTACCGGTAATGTTTTTGATTGATTGTACAACATTTGAATTTGAACCGAGAAAGGGAGATAAAGCGTGTACAAAACTTGTATCAGACAGATGGAGTTAGATAATATCACCTTCATTTATCCC
>JADKLZ010000104.1:3110547-3120992 GCA_021533235.1 Biomphalaria straminea
TAAAATGGCTTAATTTAATAATTTTTACACTTTAAATTAGAGCGGGTTCTATAAAATTGCGGGTCCTATGAAATGCGGGCCCCACTGCGGTCGCCGGTCCTGGTAAATAGCGGCGTATGCTATGCCGCCGGTCAACTAGTACTATATGAAACTTAAGGTAGACTGAAATTTTTTAATTTCGGGATTTTTAGGGCACCACTGAGCGCACCCAAACTCAGGTACCTGACATTATTTAAGGAAAGTAAAGCGATTGGTCGTTGTGCTGACCAGATGACACCCTCGTTAACGGTCGGCCATAGAAACACATGACCTTTACATCATCTGCCCCATAAATCGCAAGGTCTGAAAGGGGAACTTGACTGCTGTAGTTGACACAGTAGTTTGTATTGTAGGGATACATTTTCTAAGTAGTTATAAGTTTGAGAAGATAGTCCCTTAATGTCCCTATATTTTACACCTGTAGCATTTAAATGCTAACTGTCATCTAACAATAATACTAAACCATAACCCACAGAACCGAATTTACGGTTCATAAAAAATTCTGGTCAGGATCTAGACTTTTCCATGCAAGAAGAACTAAAGCCATGTCTGATTCTTTGGAATCTGTTGATTCTTCTTCTTCTTGAAACTGTCAGGTATAGTTTAGCCTTTGGCTCTTGGAACTCTAGGCCAGCAAAAGTGAACAAGAGCACTTTCTTACCGGCCTGAATGAGAACAGTATACTCTGTTCTGTCTGGTGGGTGGGAATTCCAGCTACCGACGCCTCAGCGTGGCGACTCCGTGGAAACGTCCATTTTATAGGGGGATGGATAGGCTAAGATCGGTAGCGAACATAGCCGTCGGAGAGCTTCCACAGAAACAGTGGAGACACTGATCATTGCACGTGGTAGGGATGTAACTAAAGGCTCACCAGTAAGTCCGAAACCCCCAGCGATTCGTTCCCTAAACGGGGGTCACACGAGTGGTGGTGGCCCTCGCACGGGTTCGTTGGGACATCATAGGTATAAGAGGGGCCCCCACGCGGCCCGGCCTCCGGCCGCGTACAGGAGGAGGGAACCTGTGCGTGGCTCAAGGGGGTCGGGTGCAGCGACACACCGGGTGTGACAAAAAATTGCACTTCGGATAAGGCGGGACCTCTGACAGAGCGCCTGGTGAAGAGCCGGACGCTCATCCTGGCCACGGGTAAAATCCTTCCCTTGGTCAAAGGGGCATAAAAGGGAGCTCGCTCTATGCTCTCGCCCCGAATGGACATCAGTATACGGTGGGTGGGTCAGACTCGCGGCAAGAGGCCGCGAACACTAAGACCCCGCCATTTTCCTTTTCTATACCAGGATAACCGTGCAGGACACGCCATTTATGTAACGGCCCCTTGAGGAACAGCGCCTGGATTGTGACAATGTTGTGGGAGCTTTTTTACAACTCCGCACAGTGCAATGAGGATGCTCTCGCACCCCCTTAGGCACTCCTACGGGAGTCTTGTTTTGCTTCCCTTTAGCCTAATCGTTTCCTCCTACGATCGTTTCCACCCGGGCGCCACTATGAGGCAGGGTAGCATGCCCGGGAATCTGTTGATACCGTCTCAGAAGAATTGAGACAACACCACGAGAAGGAAACCTAATCATTAAATTCGTGTGTGTTTGTGTGGGAGAGGGGGTTGTTGAGTTTGATCCCTCTAAAAATAAAAACTAAATGCAAAGTCAAGACTTCACCCCTTCCCGGCCACTATTAAAATATTTTACATGTTAAACAAAAAAAAAAAAAAAAGAAAACATCATGGCTACGCCCATTTATTTAAAAGAAAAAAAAAAAGCAATATTCAGGTCAAACTAACCAGAAGCACGCAATCATGGAGAATTTCCTCTATGCAAACAGGGCCGGTCTTAAGCCAATGCAACCTATGCGGTCGCAGTGGGCCCCGCGATTTCATAGGCCACGCGGTAATTCAAGGTGTAATTATAATTGCAAAATAAAAACGAAAAATTCCTGGAAATCTCCAGAGTTTATTAAAATCTCCAGAAAACTAATAAAAATCTCCAGACAAATAGACAAAATTGCGGAAAACACCAAATCCTACGCTCGATAAAAGAAAATAAAAGCAAGAAGTTTCAATAATAAAATTTATTTTCATGTGTAATATAAATAGGTTACAAAGTTCGCAAAGTACAGCTAATTTTATAGCACTTTTTTTTCTTATACAAAATCCTAATTTTCACATATTATTCTTATTCTCACACAGACTAGGCCCCACGCAATCAGTTTGGCATAGGGACCCGCAATTGCTAGGACCGGCCCTGTATGCGAAGTCCCCATCGCTGGATAGTCTAAGAGCTGAGTCGAAGCTCTTCGAGCTCTAAGTTTGAAAAAAACCCTGTCTGAATCCGTCCGAGAACAAAAACAAACAGTAAAAAAAAAAAAACAAACCTGCGGACCTCACAGGTCTGTCTGGGAGCGACCCGAGTCAATGTCTATAGGGCATTGCTGTTTCCAATACCACTAAGTGGTACCCTGGGCCTCCACCATTTACCTTCGTTGTACCAAGCTAACTGTGCAGGATCCGCCATTAGTAAGACGGTCCCTTGAGGAAATGCGCATGGATTAGGTGACGGTTTGTGGGAGCTTTCTTACAACCCCGCTACAGTGCAATGGGCAGACTCTCGTCTTTCCCGTAGGCACCCCCACGGGGGTCCTGTTTGTTACTTTTTCGCCTTGCTCACCTCCCATGGTGAGCCGTTTCCACGCCGGCGCCACGGTGAGGCAAAGTAACTTGCGGTTGCCTATTTTGCCTATCAGACAGCCAGCCTAAAGTCATACAATAAAGTTGTTCAAATGACATTCAAAGGGACACTATCGAGTTTTCATAAGATGCAGATGTAATCCTGGCTATTGCCCCTTTATTAAAAAAAAATACTACATCACACTTCACACCATCTGTAGTTCAGTGACGGCAAACTTTTTTTTTTTTTAAAGGCGGGCCAAAAAATAAATTTAAGAAGACATTTAGCGGCCTACACACAAACACACATGTAAGAAATCTAATTAGGTTCAAATCATGAAGTATTTTTTCCTTAGGTTTAGAACAAGGCGTTCATCTGTCATAAATATATGTAGATTCAAACATTGCTTACATTATCTGAGCTTGAGATATTAAATTTGCAAAAATTGAAACTCTTGACATTTTGTTTACAAGTGAAGTGTTGGGAAATGCTCTGGTGCTTATGAACGAGCATGGTTCCGTTACAAATGATTCACACTTGTTGATCAAACTATTACTTCATGTTTCTACTCCTATTCTAAACTTGAATTAAAAAAAATAATTATGAATGAAATTGTTTATATAAATATTTTTACAAAACAAATGACGGGCGTATAAAACCTCTCCGCGGGACGGAATTGGCCTTCGGGCCGTAGTTTGTCCATCATTGAATAAAATGCGTAATGTTTAGGTTCGTGGAGGTTTAAGGTTACAGTCCTTGGCTACGCGACCGCGGGCCAATGAACACTCACCTCTAATGGGTAACTGACATACAAGAGGAAATAAAAGCTTCTCAGTTTGTTTCCAGTTGAAAGCAAAAAATATTTCATGTTTGAAAATGCATCAAGTAAAAAGATATTGGTATCAATGTTATAAAACACTTCAACATGTCTAGAACTTTCCTAGAAGACATTGATAGCGCCTGGGCCCCCTAGACCAAAAAGTCTCTTGTAAGTGTTGACTAGGAAGTTAAACATTTCAAATTCCTATATAATTTTACTTAAAACCATAGTATTCTTTTTACTTTATATTTCTTGTTACTTAATTAGCAGAGAAATCAATGTCAAACTTATTATTATAGTAAGAAATCTAGTTAAGGAAAGTAACTCTTACAATTGTCGGTATGTCTGCAACGTTCCAAAATATATATATATATATATATATATAAACAATATATAAATAACTTAAAGAATTTGTATATATCTGATAATGATGATGACGATGATAATAATAATTACAATATAAACATGTAAAGAATTTGAAAGTTAAAGTGATTCTTTAGATTAAATTATGTATTTTTTTTTACGTAATTGCTATATAGTATTTTAAATATATCAGATATTTATTTAATCACCTGTTAAGATCCAGTAAATACAGTTACAAGTATATAATAAATTTGTATTTGAATAGTTAATGTTTACACTATTTTGTGAAAAATAATTCACTTTAGATAATCTTGCCAACGGCACATTATCCTAAGAAGCAAAAATAGAAGAAAGTAAAAAAAAATCTAAAGTTCCCCTTTCAGACCCTGCAATCTATGGGGTAGATGAAGCCTGTCAGGAGGGGCTTTCAGGCTCAACCAGGGTATGACTTGTGGGTCCGGACTTTCCCTCACTGTACAGCATAACTAAAGCTGTAATGGCCTGTCACACTAAAGCTTACTAAATCCCGACTTCATGTCGTTCAACTGAACAACCCAACTGTCCAACATGAAAATATAAACAATAACTATGAGTTACTTATATCAGTGAAATAACACTACTATAAATTCAACACTTTCATAAATAAATATTGTAACATGACAGAATGGAGGAATACGGGTGTGGTAGCACATAATCAGAATACAAACAATCATTAGTTCAAAAATAATATCGCACACTTTAATATCAGTGCTACAGTCGACCAGGGCTTGCAACTCCCACACTCCAACGTCATGAGGGCTATTCAGACGCCAAGCGCCTACAACTTAGGCATGGAAACAAGGACCAATCGGGCCTGACTCCATAGAGTCCCCAGCCGCCTACAACTCTAGGCATGGAAACAAGGACCAATCGGGCCTGACTCCACAGAGTCCCAAGCCGCCTACAACTCTAGGCATGGAAACAAGGACCAATCGGGCCTGACTCCACAGAGTCCCAAGCCGCCTACAACTCTAGGCATGGAAACAAGGACCAATCGGGTCTGACTTCACAGAGTCCCAAGCCGCCTACAACTCTAGGCATGGAAACAAGGACCAATCGGGCTTGACTCCACAGAGTCCCAAGCCGCCTACAACTCTAGGCATGGAAACAAGGACCGATCGGGTCTGACTTCACAGAGTCCCAAGCCGCCTACAACTCTAGGCATGGAAACAAGGACCGATCGGGCCTGACTCCACAGAGTCCCAAGCCGCCTACAACTCTAGGCATGGAAACAAGGACCGATCGGGCTTGACTCCACAGAGTCCCAAGCCGCCTACAACTCTAGGCATGGAAACAAGGACCAATCGGGCCTGACTCCACATAGTCCCAAGCCGCCTACAACTCTAGGCATGGAAACAAGGACCAATCGTGCGTACCTATTAAGAAAAATACACATTTCGTGAGATCGCCGATCATAGGACCACGAATTTCGAGCTACACCATGAAGAATAAAGAACAATAAATAACTTACCCAATACTGGGGAACAAAACATCGAACAGAACCCCCATAAGAGCTGTAGCTTCAGCACCCCACACAAGCAAAGCAAGGAAGTAAAAATGACATCAACAAAAATGCGTTCTCAGAAACGAAAATCACAATGCCATATGGTACACCAAGAACGCCAAGAGAAGATGCGCATGACAAAGCCATCTCCTTCTGTGGCCCACGGTTAACGAGAGCATCATGTGGCCTCACAACGACCAACCGCCTTTACTTTTCCCTAACTAATGTCAGGAATCCGTTAGAACAGGGTGGACTCAGAGGCGCCCAAAGAACCCCTACTTAAAAATACCAGTATTCACCAGGATTTGAACCCGGGACCCCGCTCAGCCAAGCGCCAAGCGCTTTACCGCTCAGCCACAGCGCCTCCTAAAGATAGATAATTTTATAGTAATACAAGTCTCATTCTTATTTTGACGATGACTCTTCCAACTATGCAAAATATTTGAGAAATTCGTCCCTGGAAATTGAACACGAGATAAACCTTCTACCGGGGATGAAGTGACCAGGGATGAAATGACCGTGGATGAAGTGACAGGGGATTAAGTGACCGTGGATGACGTGACCGTGGATGAAGTTCCCGGGGATTAAGTGACCGTGGATGACGTGACCGGGGATGAAATGATCGGTCACCTTAAGCAAGACAGTGTTGCCAACCGTAACATTGAAATTGTTGTGGGTAAACATGGGCGAAAAATGTTTCAAAGATTAAAAGAAAAAGTTTCTGTCGAAATTCGGATATTATTTTTAAAACTATCAATAGAGAGAGCCCCACTCTTGTAGAGTTTCCAAGTAGTGTCCCCCGACTACCCTCCTTAAAATCTGGACATAGGCCTACAGTCACACTCAACTAACCTCCTATTCCTGAATCTGGGCCCAGGTGAATCATGCTACGCCCCTGATTGGAACGGGTTGCCCGAAGAAGTCAGGGAAATAATAACCATAAGTCTTAAGACTCTAATTAACACGTACGATTATATTGACACAAGGAAACTAAGTAATTATCTTTTTATTTGAAGGCACGAACGTCTTTTATTTATAATATAATATATCCAGTGGCGTAGCAAGGTATCCGTGGGCCCGGCTTCAAGAATTTCTTGGTGGGCCCCCCCTACCCAAAGTAAGACGAATGTATAGTGGGACAGAACTATTGTGGCATCTGAATGTATGGGTATATTAACCAAAAGTCATTCCAATACTTTCTGCTTTATATAGATCTTGCTGATCATTTTTCAACATTTTCAACGCAACGCTGACTGCGCTTACAATTTTGTACTCGAAGATAAGCAGGACATTGTTAGCGAATAATTCTAATTTTCTTCTAAATGCTTCAGCTTCCATGCATTTTTTGAGAAACACAAACTGCGTTGGTACATCAAAATATCATAATCTCATTGTTGTTAATCCCTTGATGACCACATTGTGGGCAAAAGTATTTGAGCGTATTTTATACTTTGCTCTTCTTATTGGATTCAAGACGCGCCCATCTTGCGATGCTGTGAGCAAAAAAACACAAGGTTATGAAAATCTGCAACGCCTTGAACACAGCTGACGGAATCATTTAAGACCAAGTTTAAGTCGTGGTTAGCAAAGTTAACATAATGTGCGAGCGACTTCTTTTGATGAAGCAATAACCGAAGACCATTCTAGGTCCTACTATCCACTTAGGCCTATATTTGAAGCACCATCATAGCTTTGGCCTCGCAGGTTATAGGGATAATTCATTAGTTGGAGCATTTCTTCTTCAATTCTGCAGACGTCTGGTTCTTACAAAAACGAAAACCTAGCAATCTATATATATATTTCTCAAAAGACAAGTTCAAAACTAAAAGTTCAGCCGAGTAAGCAACAACAAGTAAATGGGAAGATCCCATGGCGCAGCACGGTGTGAATGGAAATTGGTGTATCCCAATACGCACTATTTTGTGAATGAAAGTGGTGTTTATATAATTCTCTTCTTCTCAATTTTTGTCATATTAAAAGTATTTCCAGATTATTTTGTCGTAAGAGTATTGAAACTAGAACAACAATACACCGATAGAGGTTTCACTTTAGAAGGACTAAAACTGAAAGATTTAAAAGCTCCTATGTCCCACTTTCGATCTGATTGTTACGAGGTCAGCTGTCGTCATTAAGAAGTACTTAGAACGTCAAATTAATAAAGCGCTGGTTGTGAATGTGTATGTGTTTTCGTATGTGAATGTTGTTCGAATTTTTTATCAACACTGTTTTTGTACAGTAGTTACGCTGAGGTTGTCGATTGTAATCAAAATGAATTTCTATTAGATTGGATCAATAAATTATCTTATCTTATCTTAAAAATGGCGCGGATTGGACTTCGGTATTTTAGCCAGAACTGCATTGCCCAACAGCTCTATTTTCTCTTTTTAAATCTGTGGGGCTTTGTTTATCTTGTCAAATTTCAATATTCATAGCAATTTTAAATAAAGTCTGGTTAGAGGTTTTACAGTTTTTGTATAAATATAAATATAATGGTGTTAAATTTCTTTAAGAACTATAAATCAAATACTAAGCATTTGTCACTGTTCTATAATTATATTAATAGATATATTTATATACCTTGGGATAGATCAACTGTGTAGAGAGGGGGGGGGGACTGCTGTGAGGGCGACATCATTCCGACCAAAGGTAATACACAGGCATTCATCTCCGAAAGACACTATTCCATGATAATGGTTTTGTAAAAATATTATGATGTTAACTTTCACTAAGAACTACGAACAAACACTAAGCATTGGTCAGAGAACGACTCTATTCCATGATTTACTTGGACATGTCTCTATCTTCTTGTCTTTTTTATAAACCTGCTCTCCAATTTGGTTTTGCCATTCATTGTAACAGAACATACATATTCAACTTTTTACAATGCATATGTAACTTACTATGGGGTTTTGTTTGCTTGTTAAATATTTTTTTTTATATTTCATCTTTTTTTTTTAAATTCCGTTCTGATTATTACTTGAAACATTTTTTTACATTATAAAAAGACAACAAAACAATGTGATGAGGACTTCCGAGGACGCTCTCCCCCTAAACGTGTGTTTTACACTATTTCCAAGTATCTACTTCATTGGATCAGACACATACGTTTATCAATCACTACTGATGAGATAGTTATTTACTATCTAAATACACATTTGAGACCAAAAGAAAATCTGCCGCCGAGGACAAACGCAGACGACGAAAAGAAAATCTAAACCGACCACCTGCGGACAATGGTTTTGCTTGTCCTGGATGTGGCAAAATATGTAGGTCACAGATGGGACTGCACAGCGATGGGAAACACTGTTTTCCTCACTAATCTTCAGATTCGAAGACAAGCCTATTATTGTTATTATTATTATTATTATTATTTTTTTAAAGTTTATTCAGATAATACATCCGTTTACAGCAACACATGTGTCAAGCAGGTTAACTTATCCACATCCGGATTACATGCAATTCAATTGTATATGAAATGTGAAGCGTGAGAAAATAATAATGTGACATAACATTATTAATTGTTAATTGTCCTAAGTTAGGTCCATAGTACTTTGTATAACACAGGTTACATAACTTAACAATTCAAATATGATAAAAATAAATTTTGACAAATTATATACAAGGTTTTCCATAATATGTTAAATATACGATAAATGATCGTCTCCCCTTTAAAAAGCCTTTCTCTGTTTTGACAATTTTTGATTGTTTCCCTTGGGAACCAGAACACTACATCCTTATCACCAAGGTAACAAACATGTCTGATAGAGTCATAGAGAGAATAGGTTTATTATACACATACACAGCCTGATTACATACAATGTGGATGGTGTGTTACTGTTTCGTAGGTGTGGAGGAGTATAATAACATTAAAACATTATGTAACTATACTATTAGTTGTCCTAAATTAGGTCCAACTTATAATGCATAGTAAATATATTTTTCCTCTATAAAAGATAGTAAACATTGTTTGTGTGTAAATAAAGTACATGAAAGGTTACATAACTAAACAATCAAATATGAAAAAATAATTTTGGTAAAGTATCTGCAAAGATTTTCACAATGTGTTAAATATGATAAATGTCACCTAGTTTATTCACTTCAATGTTTAGGTGTTTAGAGGTGATAAAGACAAGGAGTCTCAAAGTGTGCACCAGCAGTCATGGCAGGCACCAGGGGATAACTGTATTTCTTGAAGTTGATGAATGGAAGCTTTAGTTTGTTTTGTATGAATTCGGCATTGCAGACGTGATAGCTCACAGAGTAACAGGTGAGGGTCACGCCAAATTTGAGCACTTCCTTAAAGTTATTATCAGGGCAATTAGGGATATTGCCTACGAAAACATTCTGGTCAGCAGCATAGAACAAAACATCACAATCTGGGGGGTGAGACAGGTCCTGGAACTCAAGCTCGTTAAAGTCTGCATTCTCCAGCTCTTTAGGATGGTAAGTCTTGTGCCCCAAGAGATTCAGCTGCTGCACGTGGATGACGCCATTGTGATCCTCATCGACGATCCAAAGCTTTTGGTTGACTATCTTCCCGTCAGTTGCGGTCTCGTAGTAAAATGTTAATTTATCGGGAAACGCCTCGAGGCAGACAGGCTTTCACAAGTGAGACGACTCGCCGTGGTCAGACTCGCCATTGTAGACGTCATGACTGACAAAGTAGCCGCTGAGTACGGTCAAGAAGCGGTAGAGATTTCTGGAAGGTTACGATAAGATAAAGATATCAGACCCACACATTGGAAATCTATTTTTCTAAATGTATATAAGAGGATACTATTCTAGGCTCAAATACCTAAGTTTTTATAAATATTTTTAATTTTCATTTTAAATAAATCATCTGGCTTTTAAATAGGCTATTACTGTCTTATTTTTCTAAAGTACATATTTAGCAGAAGTTCTGAAAGAATGTTTAAAAAAGATAGGTTATTGCATATTTGTATAATGTGGAAATGGAGGGATTATCTCACTTAAAACTATATTAGAAAGATATTCATTTTATAAC
>JADKLZ010000104.1:3123054-3138154 GCA_021533235.1 Biomphalaria straminea
AAAAAATACCAAAGCTTATATCTAGAGAGGAGGTGCGGTGGCTGAGCGATAAAGCGCTTGGCTTCTGAGCCGGGGGTCCCGGGTTCGAATCCAACCAGCTCTAATTGGTACCTGACATTAGTTGGGGAAAAGTAAAGGCGGTTGGTTGGCTACATGACACCCTCATTAACCGTAGGCCACAGAATCAGATGACCTTTACATCATCTGCCCTATAGGCCACAATGTCTGAAAGGGGAACTTAACTAACTTTATCTAGAGAAACTTAATTGTCAAAATCTGATACGCAATAAAATAATAAGGATCACTTTGTTAGACTTCTATTTTCAATAGCGTTATTGAATCATTTATGAAGATCCATAGCTCGCGTATATTTAAATGTTAACAATGGATGATTGTTTTAGATTCCGTCTACTTTTGTAAACCCATCTGCAATGCAGAGAATACCACCCCTAACGCCAGTGTTTCATAAACTTTTGACTTATGTGTACCCCTTTTATAATTTTTGTAATGCTGAGTACTCCTCACCCCCCAACACTTTAATTTATTAACAGAACATAATACATGGGCATTTAAAAACAAATCAGCTTAGCTAATGAGGTGCAACACGTACCCCGATCCAAAGTCTTCCCGCACCCCTGGCAGTACGCGTGTCACACTTTAGGAAACACTGTCTTACCCCATTGACAAAACTACACCACCATCAACAACAAGAAATAACAACAAAGACAAAATTGTATTGCGACATGGAGTTACAACAGCAGGAGACAAAACGAAAATTGTTCACTTCCTAGTTTTGAAAGAACTCAATTCACTTGAACGTTTTGAGTTTGCAGCGTCAGAACATGACGCAACTTTTCGACATTATTTACCTGAAAATGATAAAATCTATAGATACCTGCTTTTAATTCGACCATTTCACATACCAAGACAGACATCAAGAGAGATAATCGAGGCCAAAAGTTATCTGAGTTTGGAGTGGCTTGTCTGAACAATGTAAGACCACCAATGAAAACTTAGGACGAATATCGTCGAAGGAAATTGAACGACTAGATAGATACTGTGTGTGTATATGTATGTTTATGTGTGTTTATTTGTTTCTGTCTGTGAGTGTGCATGCATGCTAATTTTTCAGTCGTAGATCGGCATCGATGCCTTGAACATAAAAAAAGGAGCGACTACTCTTGTGTTTTCTACGCAGATATCTTTCTACAAGCATAACTTATGTCCCTTTAATAAAACCCTTCTTTGAACAGTTTTATTTTTAAGAATTCCTAAAATAAGATTGTCTAAGTACAATAACATGAGAATGGGATAAGAAAGTTACATTTTGGTTGCTAGTGTTTATTTCCCTTTTTATAAAGCTTATATCAACTCATTCTGGGTTGAATCTTGTCCACGTAATTTCTCCCACATCCAAGTTTCGGGTGGAGTTGAAACATTACACAATCTCTCATTGTCGATGACAACACACGAATCAATAAAACAATGGACCTCATTCACCAAACGTAAACAAACAACATTTTCGCTATATTTTCTATACACATTACGCAATAGGTAAAGCTGTCACGTGATACGCATTTTTCACTATTTTATCAATATTATAACGTGGCTAAATGTGATTATTTACAAATGGTGAATGAGGTCCATTAGCCAATTAATTAATCAATTAGTTGTAATTAATTAAGTTTGCTTTATATGGAAAATATACTATGCTAAGAGGTGAGAAGTTTTGCAGTAATAAGAGATAGTACAGCGATTGAAATTTTCTCTCCCCTTAAGCGCTAATAGGACTCGTGTCAACATGCAAGATTGCAGGAAAGTAAGTTACTTTTTAAATTTACAGTTATTGTTATTCAAAATAACGGATGCGAATTCACTGATTAAAAACAGGTAGATTTTTTTATATTTTGGTGTATACCTTTTTTTTCTCCGAGAACCGTTCAATAAGTAATACAGGATTAAATAAACAGATATACAATGTAACCGAAATGGAGATAGAGGGAAAATTTTGCTTTAAAAAAACAACAACAAAGCTCATATTAAGTGTAATAAAACGGTTAGTTTGGATCCGTCAAGTAATTAGTTTTGTAATGAACTCGAACTTGTGGGCATTGTCAGGCTTCGCAAGTCAACGCGATAACCACTCTACTAGCGAAGAGTCCACGAACATGGAAGATTGTACAGTTATCTATTGTTTCTATTTCATGATTGTGTTGACTAGGCCCGAGACGGCAGCCTAATGTGAAGATACTAATTCAGCTTCAGTCAAATAGTTTCCTTTGTTTGAGATACCAAACAAAATATTTTATTACCAATAGTTAATAAACTAATTATTATTATTCTTTAAAATTGATTCTTTTGTTGTCAGGTAAAAGAAATAATTGTGCAAAATTTCAGCTTGATCCGAGATTGAGTGCCGTATAAATAGCGTGTATAAACTTTTGTCCAGACAGACAGACAGAATGACAAATTAGAATAGCTAGCTAATTTCAAATTGGTCTCTTTTTATGAATTTGTAAAATAAAATTCTCATATTGTGTCTTTTCAGTAATAATTAGATCATGCTTGTCTTATGTGAGCTAATTTTGTTAAGACATAATGGAACAACTTAAAGTGCAACATACATGTAACATGGTTCCTTTGTGCTACTATGTCTTAATTCGGAAGACGATTCGTCTTTTCAATGATTCACTCCCTTTTTTTTTTTTGCTATGTTTTTGGAACCGATTGCTTCCCTTTGTTTCTTGTTGCTAAGCTGCATCTGACGTAAGGTGTTCCATTTGTTGTATATCTGTTTGAGTGATGTTGGATGAAATGACAGACAGAAACAAACAACCCGGCAACACAAAACCACAGATCAATGCGGTGCCAGGGAACTAGACAGGAAGGCAAGAGTCTATTTAGATAGATTCACACCGAATAGAAAATAAATAGCCCTGGCGTCACGGGTGTTTTTGGAAAACGTTTTGTGTTGGAGAGTAACGAACACTTCTGCGCAATCGGCGCGCGCATGCCAATGGTCGCGTCTGATGTTCTTCGTTTTCCGCCTTGATGATCGAGTGGCGTCCATATTGAATGGGGATTTTATTGTCTGGGAGGTCGCAATTGAATTCTGATATGCAACACAACTTGAGTGATGTTCTTTTATTTTTTTTCCTCGTGTATATAAACACATGGCCTTCATCTTTTTTGAGTTTTCTTTGAAGTTGACCTGCTTTTCCCCCCACCTTCTTTAACATTGACCTGTTTTCTCTTCCTGACCTTGGTTCCCAGCGTCCTTCACCTCAACATTGGCCTGTTTTCTTTTTTTTTTTCTTTTCTTTTCGAGAGAGAGAGAGAGAGAGAGAGAGAGAGAGAGAGAGAGAGAGATAAACAGATAATACAGACAGAGATAGAGAGAGAAAGACAGAAAGAGAGAGAGAGAGACAGAAAGACAGAGATAGATAGAGCGATAGAGAGACAGAAAGAAAGAGAAATACAGACAGACATATATATATATATAGAGAGAGAGAGAGAAGAAAGACATAAAGAGAGTAAGGAGAGAATACAGGCAGAGATAGAGAGAGAAAGACACAAAGAGAGAGAGAAACAGACAGAGAGAGATACAGAGAGACACACACACAGAAAGACAGAGATAGAAAGAGAGAAAAAGAGGCAGAGAGAGAGGGAGCGAGAGGGGGAGAGAGACACAGAGAAAGAGAGAGAGAGAGAGAGAAATGGTCCGTGCAATATTTTTGTTGTTTGGGCCCAGTTCCATGACAGGCCCGTTATGTTTCATTCTTTTTTCTCCATCTTCCTCCCCCCCCCCCCTTTTCTCTTGAGGTTTAAAGGTCATTGCTAAATAATGCCCAGATAGTTATGACATTCCATTTCTTTAAAAATAAAACATATCTTTTTACATTGAAGGTTAAGGTCAAGGCTGCCTTTTGTAAAAATAACGCTTTCGTCTGACGTAATATTTGGAGATCACGTGATAAGATCGCAATTCGCATAATTTGTCTCAAACATCGTTGCTTCTCTCCCCTTGTTTTTAAAAATTAAGAAGGGAAGTAGTAAGTGTTACAAGGACATATTAGAATTGTCGCAGTTTAGAGTTATTGTTCTTGTTACGGTTAAGACGATAAATCTAGAATATAGTTAAGATTAGTAAATTACACGGTAATTACACCATAATCCTTTACTAACCAACTATTAGCAATATCTTGGCCATTATTTTGGCAGAGTTGAGGTCCCTGACTCTGGTGTCGGAAATTTCTTTAGCCCCTAGGCCGAAAACGATCGGGTGGCCACTCGGTAGACTTCGGTAACTTTTTGTAACTCTTCACGACGAGTTACAAACACATGGAAACTAAAAGAACGACTTGATGCAATAAACCACTTGCATCACACAGAATCAAACCAAACGTGTCTCCGTTCCTTTATCTCCATGACAACAGGAAACATTGATCTTCGAACGAATAGCCATTCGATCAGACTAGCTATCGTTAGAATGAAAAACTGCTTTAAGAAAAATCTACATTGTATTTTTTTTTCACAAATGAATAATCAGCTACTTACTAACTACAATAGTCAGTCGGATCTAAATTAAGTCCCTTTCACACTAGACCGTTTTCGTCCTGCACTCCTTCCGGGTTCTTCCGCATGTCGTGTTAGCTTCGACATTGCACTGGCTTTTCCGTGGCTAGATCAGATGTTTGAGAAAATTGAATCGTAGACAGATTTCCTCACTGTGGTTGGTGCATTTCTCGTGGCTGTACTGTTGAAAACCGCCTAGTGTGGAAGGATCTGTTTGTGGCTAATGAGTGAATTACGCCGTACTACGACCGTGGAGTTTTGTGGCAAGATACGGCTGGTCCAAGGCATCCTACGGTCATGTCGTAGTGTTAAAGTTCCTATGCAAAACCGAGATTATTTTTTTTTTAACCGTACGGCAATGACAGTCAAGTGTGCAAGGGTCCTAAGAGAATTTGTGTTTACGTAGACTTTTTGTTAGTACATCATCAACCATTAACTTCCCACAATTCTCGCTGTAAATATTTAGGAACACCAGGACAGGGTTGTGCGCCATATAGTGTCAACAGCCCTTTGACCCGGAAGCTTTTTGAACAACACCATGTCCAAATTTTGGCGTAGACCTAATGGCGCCAAGCAGAAGTATAAGTGATACTTACCGCCCTTCTAGAACTTTCAACATAATTCATAACGCCCCATGTCAGTGAATCTAGGGCACGGTGTTTAATCTGTTGCTACAAGCAGACTTATTTATCTTGTATTGAAATTAGCTCAATTTCTGTTCCATCATTATTTGGTAAAATGTAGTGCTTACTATAAGATCTAACGCACAATTCAGTTACTTTGACATTTTCGGTAATAGTAAATGAAAATGATTACATTTTTTTTTGGCTTCGTATGGTTGATACATTAAAAGAGCTAACCTCTACATTTAACTTTAAATTTTTAAAACTCTTTTTGGTCAACATAGATATAGACAAAAAAAATAGGCCAATATCTTTAAAGACTAATAGATAGATAGAAGGTAGGTAGATAGATAGATAGATAGATAAATAGATAGATATAGAGAGAGAGAGATAGAGAGAAAGAGAGAGATAGAGAGAAAGAGAGAGATAGAGAGAAAGATAGAGAGAGAGAGAAAGAGAGAGAGAGAGTGAAAGAGAGGTATCTATTACTGTGGTATTATTAGTGTTAGATCTAAAATAGCCAAAATTGTTTGTAAAATTTGTTATTGTAGATTGATACGTTTCAGAAGACAATCTTTCTCTATTTGCAGAATCTTGAGTTGACGAAAAGACCAAACCAAGTGACTAATTGATTCTCATAACTTATTTTTACACAAAGATTCATTTCTATACTATTTTTCACCAAAAAAAAAAAAAAACACACATTGAACCGTTCCGCTCCATACTGTATTTATCGACCGTTTTTCTCCATTCCTCTCTGTCTCTTGCCTTGAATGGTATCTCTTGAAATAAAATTCTCTTACATTCTTTGATGTTGTCTTCCCATCACTTTCTCTTTCATCAATATATTCCAAAATAGATTTAAAAAATCGGTTTAACCATGTCATCATCTCATTGCTCGTCTAAAACATTGGCTCTTGTGTGTGTTTAACCCAGACTAAAGAATAAGAAATGTTTCTTATGTCTTGTGTTTTACTAAGCGTTCATTCACTGTACCCTCTACTTGCGTCACTAGTATAATCAGTCCACGGTGATGTAAGTTATCTATTTGCTGTGGCCGTCGCTGAACGATGGTCTCGTGTGGTCAGCACAAAGACCCACAGCTTTTGTTCGCTAAAGAAACGCCAGGTATCTGTTGGAAAAAACAATTCCCACGTCCTTTCTAACAGGTGCAATCCTCTAGCAGGACCGCTGGATATTCTAAGAGCTGAGCCGAAGGCTCTTCGAGCTCTAAGTTTGAAAAAAAAAACAACCTGTCTGAATCCGTCCGAGAACAAATATCAAACAGTAAAAAAAAAAAAAACCTGTCGGACCGTACAGGCCTGTCTGGCAGAGACCCGAATCCATTTCTATAGGGCATTGCTGTTTCCAATACCAGCGGCACTCCGGACACATGGACTAGAAATCATGGCCGAAGGCTAAGTGGTACGGGGGCCGCCACCATTTTCCTACGTTATACCAAGCTAACCGTGCGGGAGACGCCATTATTGTAACGCTCCCTTGAGGAACGGCGCATGGATTCGTGACTGGGTTGTGGGAGCTTTCGTGTTACTCCGCACCCCCACGAGAGTCCTGTTTGTTACTCTTTCGCCTAGCCACTTCCTCTGGTGAGCCGTCTCCACGCGAGCGCCACGTTGAGGCAGAGTAATGTGCTCGCGTCTAGCAGGACCGCAGGGGAAAGCGGCAACAGGGTTTGAACTCGAGACGCTCTTGACTTCATTCCGAAGCGCATGCAACACAACCAGGCAACCAGAGTAGAAACGATGTTCTAAATGTTCAAAAGACAGCTCAGCTTGCTAAACGACCACCCCTTTCCCACTCTGAGTATAGTAATGAAAATAAATTGTGTTTCGTTTAAAACAGGATTCAACATTTTGTTTCACACCTATAATTATCCAGACAAATGTACTTTACAATTAGGATCTCGGCAATTACTCGGGGAATTATAAACGATAAAGTACAAACTAATTATGTGGCTAACATGCTCTAAACAAATACTATTGGCTATTAAGTGACGTAGGCTGACAGATTGACCCAATAGTAATTACTACCATTTAATTATCATCAATAGAGGGACAGACGCTCTACTTAATTTACGCCTTCTGCTAGATCTAGAAGACTTTTTTATGATTGAAGTTATTACTTGCTTATAATGCTTGGAACTCTATGCGATTAAAAGTTGGAGGCAGTTAGTTAAGGGGTTGTATACTTAAAAAGTAAATGTAGTAATTAATGCCAAAGTGTTACACTTCAATAACAAAAAAACGTGTAAAATATATAAAAAGAAAGGAAAAAATGTAAAGTTCAATAAAAAGTAGCGATTGAAAAAAAAAAAAAAGAAACAATTAACATTTTGCCAAGTGTCATTCGCTGCACTCCAGAACAGATTCGAAAGCACCAATCATGTTGGTCTTAGTTCAAGGCAACACGACTATACTTTAACCAAACGGTGGCTAACAATAATATAAAAATTACAAGCAAGACGCATCCCCCCCCCAATCCTTTTGTTTTTGCAAACACACACATACAAACCTCAGTGAAAAAAAAAGAATAAGATTAAAACATGCAAGTCTTGTTTTATTTTAAACACAATTTTAAAAAAAAAGATATTATTTAATGTTAGCGTTGACAGGGCCGGTCTTAGGCCACTGCAACCAATGCGGTCGCAGTGGGCCCCGCGCTTTCATAGGCCCCGCGCTAATTCAGGGTGTAATCAATAAATTGGAAAATATATACGAAAAACATCAAGAAATCTCCTAAATTTACTAAAATCACCTGAAAACTCTTAAAAGTCTCCAGAAAAATAGACAAAATTGTCATTTGTGGGTGTCATTCATTGCGGAAAACGCCAATCCTACGTGCAATAAAAGAAAAAAAAAAGGCATTGTCTGCTTCCATCTAATAAAATGAAATAATCGGTTGAATTTTTACCTTAATCGGAAGTTCCAATACTTTATTTACTTTTTTTATCACTGGCATATAAATATGACATTGGTTACATGGTTCGTAAAGTACCGATCGTAATTTTGAAACTAAGCAAAGTCAATTTTTTTCTTTTAGAAAGTCCTAATTTTCCCTTATTATCCTTATTCCCATACATACTAGGCCCCGCGCAATCAGTTTCGCATAGGGCCCCGCAATGGCTAGGACCGGCCCTGAGCGTTGAAATCATGTTCTCATTATGATGTTATGTTATGGGTAAGGGAGTATACTAGTTTAGTTAAATATATTTTGTGTATAGTTTTTAGCGACAGTAAAAGTAGTGACGTAAAGAGACAGTCTAATGATGTAGTAGGCTTAGGGCGACAAGAAGGAAGAACATGGCGGTGTTTTTCTAGAGTAGGATTAAGAATTAAGAGATTAACAAACTATGCTAGTGGACAACGTAAACTGTGCCATTTTTATTGTTTATTAAATTGTTAATGTTACTAGCCTGAGTTATTGAGTGTATTAATTAAACTCTGTTGTTGTGTGCCCATATTCAAAGAACTCGCGGATCATTATAAGATTAAAGACAACCATCTACAAACACCATAAGAATAAAAAGTTTCATTACAAATGATACACGGGAATTTTGGAATTCCCGCTGGTACTATAGCTTAAAGTAAACCGTAAATAAATCAACGTAATATATTTTGTTCTTGATGTTTAATTTCCATGGGTTCTTCCCTATTGAAAATATTTCATTTTAATAACATGGAGTCGACATGGACTATTTAACCTATTATTAACTCTAATTTCTTTTCACTTTCGTTTTCACGTTACCATACAAATAATAACTTTGGTACTGCTATGTGGTGCTATGCTTCAATTTACATTAATTTAAACTTGTACAAAAATTATGTATGCTGCGACAATAGATATGTTTGAGATCACTGTGATTTAGTTGTCTATCCTTCAATAAAAACAACAACCAGAAAACAAAAAACAAAAACTTCCAATGAAAAACTTTCTACAGTATCAAGTTCTACAAGTTAGAATTTTAGAGTTGAGAGAGACACACAAAAATCCATATTTTCGATGGTCTTAGGCGACCCCCTGCAAATTGTCATTTGACTACTCCCCTCAAGGGGTTGCGACCCTCATGTTGAGAACCCCTGCCTTACAGAGAAGTGATGGGCAGGGCTCTAACACCGTAACCTATCTTAATATAACCGTGACATATCGTGTCGTATCGTGACTCTTCAGTCGTTCTGCTATCATGTCAAGAAAAGGGTTCCTTGCAAGGTGGGCATTGGGCACATGGCAGAAGGGGGGAGTAAAGAGTGTTAGTGGCTACCCAGACATTACACTAGATACCCAGACATTACACTAGATACCCAGACATTACACTAGATACCCAGACATTACACAAGATACCCAGACATTACACTAGATACCCAGACATTACACTAGATAACCAGACATTACACTAGATACCCAGACATTACACTAGATACTTAGACATTACACTAGATACCCAGACATTACACTAGATACCCAGACATTACACTAGATACCCAGACATTACACTAGATACCCAGACATTACACTAGATACCCAGGCATTACACTAGATACCCAGACATTACACAAGAATTTCGATATTTATACAATTTACGTTTTGCACTGGTGTTAGAATCACAAGTGCGAGTTTTTGAAAATGTAAAATTCCTATTCAAATTATATAGGTTATTAGGCCAAGGTGAAGGTTGAGTTAACAGATGTCGCCATTGTAACGGACAGTAGATATGTTTTGTATTTACCTATGGCTTCAAACAATGCTCGAGCGAAACCTAATTGGGAAGTTGGGTTCGAATATCGATGAAGAATGGGATTTTGAATTACGGGATTTTCGGGACGCTTCTGAGTTCACCCAGCTCTAATGGTTCTTGTGGAAAATAAAGGCGGTTGAACACTCTCGCTAACCGACGGCCATACAATCCGATGAGCATTACAACAACGACCCTATAGATCTAATGTCTGAAAGGGGTAACTTATTTATTATTATTATTATTATTATTATAGCTTTTATATAGCGCTACTTTCATGCTTATAGCATGCTCAGAGCGCTTTGGTCCAATCTCATTTGTGGACCAGTGGGGGCGAGGGGGTATCTAGGAGTTGGTTTCCCGTGCTGCCTTTGGGCGCTCAGTAAACACAACTTTCCCCAAGTCGGGTGTCGAACCTCGGGCCCCCTTCTAGGTAGCCAAGCAAGCCAAGCTCAAGCCGAACTTGGCCTCTCGACCACGCTTCCCATTTACCTACAAATTGAATTGAGTCTGCACCCATTTTAGCCAATAAAAATTAAAATCACACTTAGAAAAAACACAACATGAATTAACTTTGGTAAAAAAAAAAACAACTAAAAACAAGTGCAGACGTCACTTAACTTCATTCTTTATTTCTGGTTTAAACCCAGGACATTGGTTTGAAATATCCTCAGATGCTCCTATGAAGTGTACTCTCTCATTCGATCATCTACTCACGTCCTGGGGTATCTACAACCCCCCCTCTCACCCCCCCCCTCCCTACCTCACACTTGTTTCGCTTTTCAAAGCCAATTACAAATCTCCTTGAACGTATTTCCCCTGACATCTGATAAGCTCGAATTAAGATCCAGTTCTGGAGGTTTGATGTTCCTTGAACTATTTTTTTCCCCCACGTGTGTGTAGGGAGGAACAGGGCGTAAGAAACTAAATGTGAAAGAAAACTACACTTATAGAACGTCAGTCTTTGAAGTTTCGGTAATTGGACTCACAGAAAAAAAAAACCCAGTTAAAAAGCATAACTAAAAACAAGAAATCTTTGTTTTGAAATGTCAAACCTTACGAGTCAAAACAACTAAAAGATCAGATTTTAAAATGTAGCTTAAAACGTTAAAAAAATAAACATAAAAAAAAAGTTATTAAAAAACCCAGAAATTCTAAAGTTTTCTTTTCTCGAGTTCGCTGATGATTGATAGTTTTATAGGTTAGTGGCTTCAGATCAGAAAATCGTGTAGGCCTATTTGTTGTTGGAAGCTTTTTAAAAATTCTTTGATATGATGGCTAAATGAATATGATATCTTTTATTTAAGTATATTTTAGTAATGCCAAGTTACCTTTTGATCCCAGGGACAGATGATGTATACCTCATTTGTTTCTATGACCGACGACTTACTTGGGGCTCAGGTGGCTATCACACCAGCTAAGTGCCTTTACTCCCCCCACCCCAACTAATGTCAGGTACTCATTAGAAGTGGCTGGACTCAAGGGCGCCCTAAAAAATCTCATAGTTCAAATATAGAAGTCTTCAACGTGATTTAACTCTTTCCCTCCTAATTAACGATAACATCGTTGATTTGACCTTATCAATTAAATTAATTTATGGTTTTATAAACTTTAATTTGTGTTATATACAAAGAGCATGCATTCCCCTATAATTCTATACCAAAAGTAACGTTTTCTGATTACCAACAAAAATGTTATCCACGTTTAATCATAAAAATGTGAAAAATTAACAATTCTGTCAGAGCGTGAAAAAATAATTACAGAGATAGAGAGTTAAATGCATTCGAATCCAATCTCTTTTTTAATTTGCCATTTGCACCTATGTGAGTAGTTGTCACTTCAGTAAATGATTCTTAAATGACAGATAACAATAAATAAATAAAAACTGACAACTACAGACAAATTTAGTCACTGCTCTGGCATTGCCACGTATTCCTTTCATTTAGGATTCTGATAAAGTCCTATAGGAGTTTTAAAAATAGTTGATAAATAAATACACATTTTAGGAACCAAAACTCTTTTTTTTCTGGATACACAGTACTCTCGTAACAATATCGGATGAGTAAAAATACACTCCGCATTACTACGCCCAAATAAAATCGTATATTTTTCATTCGCTTTATCTCGATGACAAAATATTACATCTCTTGGATTTAAAGAAATGACGTTTTGTTTGATGTAATAATAAATAATAATGATAATAATAATAATAATCTTTATTATCCGTGAGGATATTTGTTTTACCATTGTGCATTCCATTACCATTGTGCATTCCAATGGTGGGAAGCGTGGTCGAGAGGCCAAGTACGGCTTGATCTTGGCTTGCTTGGCTACCTAGAAGGGGGCCCGAGGTTCGACACCCGACTCGGGCAGAGTAGTGTTTACTGAGCGCCCAAAGGCAGCACGGGAAAACATACTCCTAGATACCCCCTCCCCCCCCCCACTGGTCTACAAATGAGATTGGACCAAAGCGCTCTGAGCATGCTATAAGCATGAAAGTAGCGCTATAGAAAAGCTATAATAATATATATATATATATATAATTTTAACAATAGCACACAAGGTATACGTTCATACCTCAATTTCTCTTGAACATTACACGTGAAATATACACGAGTAAGCCTCATATTATTCAATGACCTAATTGCCAAAGGAACAAGAAAGTTCTTCTGTTTATCTCTTTTTATGTTTCGGGTGATAACAGAGTCATGAAAAAAGTTTTATGTCAACACATAAAATTAAAAGAATATTTTTTTTATTAACAGTTCAAAAAATATTCATAGTCTTGTTGACCTAAAATAAAATATATAACTAAGAGGAAGAAGTTTATAGTCTTATTTTAGCTTTGGATAACCAAAGGGGCTATTTATCCTCATTCTTCATACCTGTGGAATTATTTTTTTTTTAAAGGGGAGAAAATTTCTTTGTTAGCTTCAAAAGCTACTAGCCGTGAGCTACCTTCCCTGAATAAGGGATCCTCTTATCCGTGCCCACTTGTTAGTGAATTAGGTAGATAATAGTGAAGATGGTAGATGATATAGAGTGATGACTGACTATGGATGAGTATGGCTGAGTGGAATACATTAGGTGTTCAAGCCGTCACTACTTCCTTCAGATGATGGATGATATTCTATCCAGGTACCTAGCCTCTCTACCTGTGGAACCAACACATGACAGAAGAACCTGGGCGCCAGTGATTAACGAACCCGACCTCCTCCCTCACACCTGCAGGTATATAGGAAAATAAGTGTTTCATCACTGTAATCAGTTCCAGGCGTTTGCTTCAGTGGCGGTCCTTTGGTGGGTGCAAGTGGTGTGCGGACCGCACCGGTTGTCACTAGCCCTAAAAATCGCCTCTGGTTTAAACAGATAATTTTGTGGCATTAATGCTTTAGTATAATTTATAGTCTTGTAAGTTATTTGTTGTCACACCCCTATATGGAAGCAAAAGTTTATATGGAAAGCTGCCTGACCTAAAAATTACTTGGGAGGTATCTCAATTATAGAACTTGTCATTTGAACCCTGAAAACTGAGAACGCAGATTTCAAGTCAATTATGCAAGACTAGATTGAAACAGGGGCGTAGCTAGGAATTTTCCATCTTTTGGGGGCCGGAGGTTTGATCACATTGAGGGTCCTTGTATTTTAATAATAATAATAATAATAATAATAATCTTTATTGTCCATAAGGAAATTTGTCTTACAATTTGTGCATTATACCAAACAAAACATTATAACTAAAAAGAGAAACAGAATGTTCATTCACACCAGACTCACACACAATTTACATGTCAAAAGTTTACATCAGATTGTTACTGTTTAATGATTTGATTGCCAGAGGAACAAAAGAGTTTTTGTGTCTGTTTGTCTTTGCTATCGGTGTCTTTTAATATTTAAAATTTAATGCAAAAAAAACACTCATTTAGGGGCCCCCCTCAAATGGGAACCCGGAAGGATTTTCATATTCTCCCCTTCCTCTACCCACCTTAGCCACGCCACTGGATTGAAATTTAACATTCATAGGACATAATTATCTTCACTCTTAAAAGAACGACTGTAATTTAAAAGAAAATACAACTCAAAAAGAAAAAAAAAAGTTCTTAGTTATAAAAGTCACCAAAGTGTTCGCTTTTATCCGAGTCCCAGATAAACTTCACTTTGACTATATTAAATACTTGCTAGTTGTTAATGGTCATGCGATCTCTTTCAACAAGTGCAGTAGCGTCATCGATTCGAATGTAAGCCTTGACCTATTTATTATATTTTGAAGTAATTATAGATGGCCATGTTTGACCTTGACACACTCTTGGTATCTAAAGTGTTTCCGCCCAGTTTAAAATCTCCATTGGCTCAAAAGATGACTTTTTGCAATGATGTGGTCCATGACATATCACTGGAGAGGGTTCATTCTTTTTTTTTTTTATATCTTTTTTTTTATACTTCTCTCTCTCTATCTCCTCCGTCTTTATCTCCCTCCTCCTCCTCTCTTTCCTTCTCACCTTTCTCTACACTTTCCTCTCTTTCTCCTCCTCACCCCCTCTCTCTTCCCACTGTCCATCCCTCTCTCTCTCTCTCCCTCTTTCTGACTTGGAGATGTCACAAAAACTTAGTATCACATGCAGCCAATGAAGTCATCCTCAACACATCACGCGTCGCTCACTGGGGTTAAGTTGACCTCACAGATTCCTCGATCTGTCTAGTTCGTGAGTACTTACTGAATGGGAATAAGAAAAAGTGAGTGTGAGAGAGAAACAGAGGAACGACAGAGAGAGAGAGAGAGAGAGAGAAAGAGAGAGAGAGAGAGAGAGAGAGAGTTAGTGAAAGTAAATCACACAAGAATACTAGACATATAAAAGACACGCTAACTTAATGCCACTACAGAGGACCTAAGACCTCGCACCTATCTATCTATCTATCCATCTATCTATCAATCAATCTATCAATCAATCTATCTATCTATTCTTAGCATATGTCCTAAGGTTGAAAAAGGTTGTGAAACATTCGTAAAGAGTATTCAATAGGATAAGGAGTACTTTACCTATCAATCAATCAATCTATCTATCTATCTATCTATCTATCTATCTATCTATCTATCTATCTATCTATCTGTCTATCTATCTATCTATCTATCTATCTATCTATCTATCTATCT
>JADKLZ010000104.1:3138254-3148897 GCA_021533235.1 Biomphalaria straminea
CCCCCCCCCCCCACTCGGCTGACCCCTCCGCCGAGAAGTAATGAAGAAACTTAAGCATTAAGATATGTAATGTAAAGTCGTATTCTGTAATAACTCCCAAAATCCAAAGTTTTTTTTTTCTCGGCGGTAACAACTCAATATTCAATATCATGTATTTCTGCCACAAGTCTCTCCTTCCTCAAGATTACAACTCTGACGTGTTCCTCAGGATGGACAAGATGATTTTTTATTATGCCATCAATGTTACTGCTGAGCTGCTGTTGAACGGCCACTAAGTTAAGTAAGAAAGACTGCAACACCATAGAAACTGGTTTAAGAACAGATGAATAATTGACGACTATGATAAATAACTCTGGAATCCTCGATACACCATAATGAATCTCCACCCTGGGACGAAAGCCCTCTTCTCATTATAAGGGACCATATTGAAAACATACTGAAAACATAAAAAGAAAATCTGACTACAGACCAACAGAGCTCAAGGAAATAGTGAACTGTTTTCTTCAAACCAATTATCCTAGCGATCAGTGGCTCTAAGTTTACACCGATGGATCTTCCCATAAAGCCACCACAAATGGAGGAACTGGAATTCTCATCGAATGGCCAGATGATGGAGAAAAACTAGTAAAATCCATTGCAACTGGAGAGTTCCCTGATAGCCACAGAGCAGAAAGGGAAGCACTAACACTAGATGCTAGCAAATCATCCAAGTTCCCCCCCACAGTCAGATTGTCTTACTAACCGATGCGAAAACAACTCTCCAAAGCTTGCAAAACTCTGATTTCTCTTATATTAAAAAGCTCAGAACAGCACTTACAAAGCTCAACAACAACAGCAAAAAAAACTGTTATACAATGGGTACCAGCTAGAAGGAAATGAGAAGGCAAGAGTGGGAGAACTAACTCACAAATTAACTCTGCACTCTATCCAGAAGAAATGAAGAATTTAATTGTAAATAAAATAAATGAGAAATGGACGAGCTCACATCAAAATCACAGAAAGATGCTGCTTACTATAAGATATCCCGACAAGATCAACGTCTAATCTTTCGACTTAGGACCGGACACAATAGAATGCAACAACACCTGTACTGGAAAATTGGAACCAGTGAAATCTGCCCATGTGGAGTGTCATCAGAGAATGCCTACCACGTACTCCAAGACTGCGCTCTTTACCAAGATGCCACATAAGACACTGGCCCCAAAAACACCCCAATAGAAAGAAAATTATAAGGAGAGCTCCCTGATTTGGAAACCACTTCGCAGTTCATCTCATATATTGATCTAGCCATCTGAACCCTCCAACATAACAATGAGAACGAAGAAGAAGACGAAGACAATGAAAAGACAAATCAGAAACACAAGAAGAGGAGACAATTAGTAAACATGTGCAGTTTATCTGGTTCACTTGCAGTCGTTATTTTAAGATCCACCAAACAGTCAAAGAGCTCTAAGTTGAGACTTTAAGCTTGAATACATTCGTATTTTCAGCTCATTGTGTCTCACACAAAGAGGTAAATGTAGAACCAACGCTATTTCTAGGGACTGATACGGAAGAAGATTTCTAGCCATAACAGGGCAGCCTTGACCGAGTAGTTTGTCCATATCTAGACTGTACAATGACGTTAGACACATGTATCATGTCTCTCTGAACCACAGGAACTAAACTAATGAAGTCGAATACAATCGCAATCAACAAACCGAACACTCAAAGACTTCTGCTCAGTGCCTGAGATATCTGCAGTTTCATCACTAAAATTCTCAGCAAATGCAGTTAATTCGTGATGGTGCTGCTTGTACTTTTTGGGCTCTTGCTGCTGCCAGTGCTCCGTTGATCCAAATCAACGTTTTGACTCGAATGACGACATTTGAAGAACTTTCTTGTATCTCTTCTATTGTAAACTGGTGCACGTGTTTAACTCGCTGTCTTATCGAACGCTGTCACCGACCTCAACTATATAGCATTTATCACATCGAAAGATAATTGGCAAAAAAAAATATTTCAAGACCTTAGCAAAATATAAACAAATAATTGTGGCATTTTACGTCTCAACATTATTTTTTTTCTCTTTGCAACTTCTCATGTGACTAAAGAAGCCAATCCTTTGTACTTTCAACCTTCTTTCTACTACTATTGTGTCTGGCATCTGCAATCCAGGAACGTCCTTAAATGCTCGCTCTTCATGTGGATCAATCCAGTTCCACTTTCTTCCAGCTGTTGGTGTCGATTTTGAAGACTTTTATGACGCGTTTGCATACATTAGTATACCTTAGCAGTGAATGACCAGCGAATCTCCTGCCTTCTGTTAAATCATAACACATAGTTTTTTGTGAAAGTCGACCTTGTGGCATTCATAATAACTATAGCTATGTGCAAATATAAACGAATCGTCACGACTAACACTCTATAGAACATTTGACACCCTTTATAAAGCAAAGAATTGCACGCCTAGAATAAATCGTACTTGGTCAGTCATGAACTACAGATTTGCCTATTTTAGTTATAATAATAGCATATCTTTACAACTGTTTTTCAGTGGAAGCACTACTTTTAAAATTACTTTATTATATTCTAGTGATAGGCTTTTAGATTTAGATTTAGAAGACCAAACTTTCCTAAATATTAATTTATTAAACTCTTGAATTAATAATGCACGGGCACCCGTAGGGGGGTACATGATAGTGCACTTGCACCCCCTGGATTCTGACTGAATCTACATCTAGCCTACGCAATTTAAAAAAAACAGATCTAAAAGATGTATTTCATTATTTAAAAGAATGGTTAAAATGTGGTTACTTGGAATTCAAAGGCGCGCACATACATGGTTGGCCATTGATTCCATACGCCTAGGTTTATCTACTTATTTCTACTACTACATTAACCAGTGGAAGCACTACTTGTTAAGTTGCTACTTAGAAATTAATTGATTTGATTGTGCGAAAAAATGGCTAGAATTTGGCTACTCAGAATCCAGGGGGGTGCAAGTGCACCCCCTTGCACCCCCCTGCGGGCGCCCATGCGTACAGCAATGTTACATTGAAAACGCTATTGGTCTAAACGGCCCACAGGTTGTGACGTTGAAGGTCAGTGTTTTTAGGTCTTCTATTACGATTGGTCTCTGTCCATCCGGTGTTTGCAAGAACATCGCTGTTTGAGGTGCGGTCTTGCCATCGTATGCCAATCAAGGAGCGCAAGCATCTTTGGTGAAAGCTTTTAGGATGTCTTGGTTGCTTTCTGTCCTGTACCATGTCTCAGCTCCAAATAAAAGATCTGAAAGAATCACTGCTTGGTAGACACTAATTTCTGTAGGCAGGCGGAGTGATCTATTCCGTTCAACTCTTACACGGATGCGTCCAAAAGCACCAATGACCCTGGCAAGACGGTTAGCAACTTCCTTTGAAAGCGAGACGTAATTTGATACAATCCTTCCTAGATATGTGAAGTGGTCTATCGTGTTAAGGGGTTGTCCGTTTACGGTGATCCTTTGGGCTGAGTGGATTTAATTGGGTGACTTCTTGAACACGACCAGGGGCGTAGCTAGGGGTTCGGGGGCCCGGGGGGATCAACCTCTTTGGGGGCCCCTTGCATTTTGGCATTCGACATATGACATTACATAATGTACGCAAAAAATATATAAGCCCAAGATTAAATTAGTTCAGTATATCAGTAAACTTAACCAAAAAAATATCATTAAGACTCTTTTAATGAATAATACCGTTGTTTATTAGCTAAAGAATGCACTCGTGACAAATCTCAATTCATATCTCTTCACGTCGTGCATTCTGTGCAGCAAAGACATCTATAGCATTATCTACATCGATACTTTCTAGTATTTGTGACTTCACTGACATTAAAGCCATGATAAGCCTTTCTTGGGTCATTGTGTTCCTGGGATAGTTTTTGATGAACTTGAGCTTTGAGAATGACGCAAGGGAGAGGCCTGACTTAGCAGTAATCGGAGGAGGTAGCAAGGTTTGAGCACACGTTATTACCATATGAAGCCTGTTTCCGCAATATGTCTATTGTTGATCGTATTACTGGTTTGTTGATCAAAACTGCTCGTACATCAATGACATCTTTGAACAAGCGATTTGTCATTTATTTCATCATACAAACAGGAAAAAGTAACACTGTTTGTCATAAGCGTGTCATCATCCAACAGTAGCCCAAAGGTATCCATTTTTTCCAGCCTTTGTAATCTGTCCGTCATCACCATTTCAAATCTGTCCAGCACGTCTGTCGCAACACGTTTGAATTGCAGTTCAATTGACATTCCTACATTAGAACTCAACTTCCCATACAGTCTTTTCTTTCTTCTGGTTGTTTTAATTACAAGGAATCCATAGTATCACTACCTCCTTTTGCTTTTTCGTTGGATTGGGTGATCAGTTTCGTAAGTTTCTCGTCATTTAGCAGAAAGCATGCTCGAGTTTAGAAATACTCCGAGAAGCATCACAGCTGCTGATGAGTAGAAGACTGAGGGACATTTATCCAACTGATCCAAAACTATTGAAACCATCGGTAACTGAAAATGCGACATTACTCAACTAACGACAGATAAAAAGCAAAGTGAAATACGCTGCAAAAGCAAGACTACCTAAAGATTACTCTGTCAGAGAGAAATTGAGAGTTCGTCTAGAACAAACATGGCAGAAAGTAGTTGTCATTAAAAAAAAACAACATTCCTCTTCCAGATCTTACATCATAAACAAACGATGGGAAAACATACAGAAGAAATCAACGCTTTTTGAACAAGGTTTTCGATCACGATATCTTTGGGTACTATGATACCGATGAAGGCAAAGAACAGTAAAGTGTTAGAACAAACGAAACAGACAGTTATAGACCAACGTCTAGTGAACCTGTTGTGCCAGTCAAGACAACCAGAAGTGGTCGAATTGATAAAGTTCCTAGTAGATATCAATTTAAGAACTTTAGTAGGAAGGATGTGATCATAACTTGAAAAGGAAGGATCTCTAGGGTTAATTTGGAAAAATAAGTTTAACAATTCAATATTGCTTTTGGATTTATGCCTAACAGAAGTATTCGCTAGCCAAACAGACGGCCACTCATTGTGGCTGCGTTATCATAGGTTTAACCAATGCATCACGCTGTTTTGTAGCCCCACCCTGGTCAACCCGATTCGATGTTTTGCATACGAAATAAAATATATAGATTGGTTGCTTCCGTCTATTTGTTTTTTTCCCAATAAGCTATGGCCATGGGAGTAATTTTTAAACTTTTTTTTTTAAAGTTGAAAGAATTTTCTTTATGCAGAACAATTACAATACAGTATACAGTATATAGCACTTAGCGCGGCCAGTAGTAAGCCAACAAAGGCTACTCAATGTTTTATGTTTTGTAACAAAAAGGAAGGCCCACAGCGTTAAGGCAGACATATACAGCGTTAGAGTCGGATTAGCAGGTTAGCGTGATGTGGTACGGTATATATAGTTTATCTTTACGGGGCCCCGCACATGACACACGCACAGGGTCCCGCGCACTGCTAAGGACGCCCCTGTTCGTGGCAACAAAGAGAGTAATATTCTTAGTTTTTGCTGCAAGCACGTTTGATCTCTTTTGAAAGTAAAGAAAATCGGCAACAAATCTATCGGAGATTTGCATTTTAAAATGTAAAACTAACTTTAACTTTTCTCTTTCGGAAAAATATTTAAAAACGTACTGGTACTTGACACTATTTGTCAATCAAATATATTAATTTATGTATTTACAAACAAATTTTGGACACCCGTTTGGGGGCCCCCCTAAGTGGGGCCCCGGGGGGATTTTCAAAATCGCCCCCTCCCTCCCTCCCTTCCTCCCCCTATGCTACGCCACTGAACACGACTTCTGTTTTCTCTAAGTTTAATTATAAACCAAACAAAAAAGGCAGCTGCTTTGACCCCGGGCTGGAGATGAAGTTCATTTTGAACTAGTAGGGCAGAATCATCGGCTTAAGGAATTTCGTTTGTGACTATTTCATTGTTTTGGTATGGGACAGTAAACGTCGAGGATTGAACACATCGCCTTCTGAAAGAAATGTGTCTTAATTTTCACTTATTATCCTTATTCCCATACAAACTAGGCCCCACGCAATCAGTTTTGCATAGGGCCCCGCAACTGCTAGGACCGGCCCTGCTCATCAGAACCAACGTTACGCCAAGGATTCTGAACAGAGTAAGGGCAATACGCAGCTCAATTTCATGACATTTTCTTGGATAGGTCACCATTTGGTGTAAGCTTGCCAGTATAAAAAGGCTTAGTGCAGAGGTACTTAACTTGTGGGTCACGACCCCCTTAGGGGTCGACTGACGATTTGCCAGCGGTCGCCTAAGACCATCGAAAATATGGATTGTTATTGTATATTCTTCTATTGCTATGTGTGTGTGTGTGTGTGTGTGTGGTGGTTGGGGGAGGGGTCGCCGTGCATAAAAGGTTGAGAACCGCTGTCTAGTAGAAGATTTTGAAAAAACATACATGCATGAACATAAAAGCCCTAATGCACAATTGATTAAATTTGAATTAGAACGATTAATTAGCAGCATTTGGTATAACCAAATAAGGAAAGAATATTACATATCATCTCAATAAAAGAAATATTAAATTTGATCAATATATATATTATGAAATCTTGTTTTATTTTTGGTTTCATTTGCACGTAAAAGGCCTTGACCTTTCCCCACGGAAACTGAAACTTACTCTCTGAGAGTCTATTTGTTTGGCCACCTTGAGTTAAAGGGGGGAGATAATTGCTACCTGATTTAAATAAAATGCCGGGCTAATGTCGCGACTCACGCGTCCGTTCTAGTTGGCAATGGGTGGTCATGGGTTGAGGGGGGGGGGGAAATTAACAAATTAGCGGAGAGGGATTTCCCAGACATGTTATAATTAGCTGTTATGTCTGTGTGTCGGCGTCCCCCTTGTGACAGTCTATCAAGACGTGGGCGCCAAACAAGTCTCCAGCGCCAAATTACCCCCACAGGTTAAAGTGCGAGTTCTAATCAGGTCGCGGACAAAGCACCAGTAAAAGTGTGCCATGGAAATATTTTTGTGTGCCTTGATAGCGTGGACAATATTTACCTTGGCTATCTTGGCGGAAATGACTAGAAAAATCTGCGGGAGAGAATGTAGCTATGGCACCGAAGGTCAGTAGGAATGTACTGTAGCGTAGGTAATAATTAGATAATTAGATAAGTATACAGAAACCAAACCCCCCTTTTCGGCTCCCCCCTGGACGCAAATGACCGTAGGTCAGGCGATGATAAGACGACCGTTTCTTTGGTCAAGAAGAACAAAGCTTTCTGTGGCCCAATGTCGTTCATGAGCCTTGAAGGATCATTTTAACATTTCCGTCAGATTCCATACCATAGAGAATTGATGACCAACTTTCGACCCGAGGCCCCGTCTCGCAGTAAAAGCCGGGCCTCCAAAACTTATGCCATCATAAAATAGTGATGACTCAAAGTCTACGTTTCAACATATTTTTTTTTTTAATTTTTACATTATTGCCCTTGTATATATCCTAAGGTTGAAAAAGGTTGTGAAACATTCGTAAAGAGTATTCAATAGGATAAGGGACACTTAACCTTTGAACTCATAGTATCTATTTATAACATTTATCCATATATATATATATATATATATATAATCTCCTGTAAGAGATTTACATTAATCTTCTTTGTAATAGTCATAATAGTTGAGTCTAATACTCTTGCAACCCTAGGCCTGTGGACATTTGCATCTATCTGCCTGCCTATTATGTGAAAAATCAAAGCGGTTGTAAAATTTTACATCCCTAATACCGATGGCTCTTATCCCAAGACGGGCCACAGCCCGAGCACACCGGGGAAACCCCCCTTCCCCCGTATTTCATAAGAAAATTTTTAGGATACAATGTTAAGCCAATGTTAAATCAATGTTAAACCAATGTTAATTCAATTCCCATTTAGAATTTCGGTAACCTACGCCAACAAGCTACACGTAATTTTACAATTAGATCTACTAGCCAGAGGAGCTAGCTCTTTCGACAAGGGCCATAATCTTAAAATAATAGAGAAAGAAGAAGAGTTGACGTGTGGTAGATTAACATTCAAGGTCAGGGAGTGATCGTATGTAGGTTACATAAATATGACGTAGATTGCACAGAACCAGTGACACACTTCTGGAGAAGTTGGTTTTCATGGGAACAGAATTCAACCAGACTCAATTTAAAGGCAGTGGTAGGTGACACAGTGAGACTCAATTTACAAGCTAGGGATCTGGGGGCCCCAGAGGGGGGAGGCCTGACCTCTTTAAGGGCCCCTGCATTTTGACATTCGACCTCATGAATTGAGAATGGCTTGATAGTGAATGTAAAAACAAATTTTGGACACTCATTTGGGGGATGCCTTCTAGTGGGGGATTTTCAAATTTGGAAACACCCCCCTCCCCCACCCTAACTACGCCACTGTTTACAAAACTTACTAGGGCACTCAACATACTCTCTCATCTCTACTGTTTGTGTTTCAGGGGACCCCCAAGCCATGTTTTTGCTAATAGGTAGGGTATCAGAGCGGAAAACGGTTTTGAGACAACACTCCTAGCTGGAAGATTGAGCACTAGATACAAGACATTGTTAGAGGAAGGTCGAGACAAAGGTGGATTGATGGACCTATGAAAGTGCGGGGACCACTGCGGTCGCGTAGGTTCCATTGGCTTAAGGCCGGCCACTTCAAATTAACGGGGTATGCTTCGCCGCGGGTCGACTAGTAATAATAACAATAAAACAAAAACAAAATGCAACCATCGCTCATAATAATTGTAGAATATTTGTATTACACAAATAACAAACTAGTGTTTAAGAGGGAAGACATATTAGGAACTCGTTTATTACGTAAAACACTAGCGGTGCTGCACTGACGCGCTAGTGTGCAAATGTACACATAATACTATAATAGTGTAAACTTAAATTTAAAAAAAAAAACAAAGAAAATACGAAAACTATGTTTGGTAAATGAGCCACTACAGTAGCTATCTATAGTAACAATACACCCTGTTCTTATGTCAACCGAAGGGATAAAGACAACTGACCTCGAGGCCCTAAGAAGAACCTCATGACCTATGAGAGGACAGCACTGTTACAGACCTGCCACATCATCATACAATGTATCAGTGGACACTGTTAAAGAGACTGTTATGAATTTTTTTCCCTCTAAGGAAACTCAATCCTGGCAGTGACACTAAAGTGACAATTAATTCATTTCCATTATTTCCCATGAGATGTCTTATAATTCTTATAATTTTGCATAATACATAACAAAATATTATAATAATAATAATAATAATAGGCTTGTCTTCGAATCCGAAGATTAGTGAGGAATACAGTGTTTCTCGTGGCTGTGCAGTCCCAGCTGTGACCTACATATTTTGCCACATCCCGGGCAAGCAAAACCATTGTCCGTAGGTGGTCGGTTTAGATTTTCTTTTCGTCGTCTGCGTTTGTCTTCGGCGGCAGATTTTCTTTTGGACTCAAATGTGTATCCCGCGGCCTTCGTGAGTGACCTCCAGCTGTCTCGTTCCGACGCCACATGCAGCCAGGTGCTCTCTTCTATGTCAGCCAAGGAAAGTTGACGCCTAAGCTGGTCTTTGAAGCGTTTCCGTGGGGCGCCTCTGTTACGTCGACCACCTTTTAGCTCACCAAAAAAGACTGCCTTTGGCATACGTTCGTCTCCCATACGGGATACGTGCCCTGCCCAGCGTAGCTGTCGGATCATAAGAAGTCCCTCTATACTGTCCATACCGGCGTTCGCAAGGACATCGCTGTTTGTAGTGCGGTCTTGCCATCGTATGTCCATGATATTATAATGACAGAGAAATAAGCAGACACAGAGAACTGACCTATATGATCTAGATCTGTTCACATCTTGCTCATGTGACGTAATGCCAGATTTTTCCTTTTTCATTTCTCTATTCTTAATTAATATCATATTTCTTTAATTATCTACCCCCCCCTCGGTCCCCTCCCCAACCGACTGACAATGTAATCATTGTTAACCCCCCTCTCACTGGAGCTAGTAATTTGATGTGTTGTAACAACAGGTCCTCCCGTCATGGTGGATCTATGACATAGAGTCTCCTTACACCGTGCATGGGCTGGACGGCTACCAGCTGTGACGTCATGTCCCTGGTACTCACCTAGTGGGTGTGAGGAAGTTAATTGCCTAGCTCACGTGACGCAAATTGACGTCATTCAAAGTACGATTGTTGTGTGCAGGTAAGCTCCATGTAACAGCCATCAGAGAGGCGACACCTGCAACGGCGTTGCGTATGCTGCCTCGGCTATGTCTGACCTATATAGCTCTACACCATTTTGTGAGGAACAAAGAGTAAAAACAATGTAATAATAATAATAATAATCTTTATTGTCCGTAAATTGTCTCTTTGTTGGGGATAATGACTGTGCTCTTTGTTACAAAGCTTTTATGAACTCACTCTGTTTGTCCGTCTGTCTGCAGTGTAGTAAAAAGTTTGATCACTCCTCATTCTCAGATCCTGAATCAAGATCAATAAAAACAACAACTAAACAATTAGTTAATTAATTATTGATGATTAATTATTCTGTTTGATTTCGAAATAAGGGGATTAAATGCTATTTAATGGGAAAT
>JADKLZ010000104.1:3193539-3204608 GCA_021533235.1 Biomphalaria straminea
CATGCATTCACCACAAAGTAGGAAAGATGTTCCAATGTCATGCATTCACCACAAACTAGGAAAGATGTTCCAATGTCAGGCTTGAGAACTCTTCAACTAGTTGAAATAACAGAAAGCTAATCAACCAATAACCAAACAGCAGGTAAAGGGTGGAGAAAGTAGCTGAGCGATTTGAATTGGACGTTCATAGACAATTAACGCAAACACACACACACACAATTACAAGCACAGAAATGCTCACACAGACACACACAGAGACTGGACAGTATATTAACACATAAAAGTGTCTCTATTAAGCTCGTAGTATTTCCCAGACCATAAACCTTCGACAAATAAATAAAAACATTATAGCATTATCTACATATTTTAAAATTATACCATTGACACCAACATTAAAAAGAAACAGAAGATTTGGTTTCTGTTCCAGTTTTCTACTATATCTATAGTTCGTTAAAAGCTACCTTAGTTTCTGTTCCAGTTTTCTACTATATCTATAGTTCGTTAGAAGCTACCTTCGTTTCTGTTCCAGTTTTCTACTATATCTATAGTTCGTTAGAAGCTACCTTAGTTTCTGCTCTACTCTGGGTGTCGCTGGGTTCAGCTATAATTATAAAAACACTTTAACAACTCGATCAAAACATATAAACTTTATTCTACTCCATGGCCCAGATCACACGCTAGTATCTCTCTTGTTAAGACCAGCACACTTCCGGTCATTCGCGCGTACGTTCCAACTAACATATAGAAGTAAAAATATTATACACAATACATACATTCACCCTTGACAGTATCTCTTAGTAATTTGTTACGTCTCTTATAGTTATCGGATTGTTATATCTCTTAGTATTTTTCTTACTTTTCTTGGTAATTTTCGTCTATTACTCCCTTTCTCTCTTTCTCTCCCTCTCTCTCTCTCTCTCTCTCTCTCTCTCTCTCTCTCTGTATTATATAAGATAAGAAGATTTCTCTTAGAATGTGTTACATTTTATAGCAAATTAAGTCCTGACTTTTTGCTCCATTGTTTATTTCTACATATGAACTGAGATTTTTTTTTTTAAATGAAGTCCTTTTCACCGTTATTCTCAGGGCCGGATCTCAGTATGTTGAGGCCCTACAATTAACTAAAGCTTTTAGTAAAGATCCATTTATGAATTAAAATAATTATATCTAAAAAAACATACTATATTTCAGAAGAAAGAAATAGACTTATTGTAAATTTAATCTCATAATCGCGATATTTTTTCCCATCATTAAATTGCGAAAAAAAATAATGTTAGAAATAACAAACTTACAATTTCTGACCAGTCGAGATTCATTTATATTTCTATCGCTTTGGTGAATGCCCCTTTCTTGTGGAGTACCCTGGGCCGTAGACCCGCCTGCCCCCCCCCCCCCCTAATTCCGGCCCTGGTTATACTTTGGTACCATGGATGTGTTGACTATAAAGTCACTGTTAATCAAATCCTTTTCGGAGCAGACATTTGTTTCTGCCTTCCCGTTCAGAACGAGTGGCTCGTTTTTACCTGGAATTCCTAGCCCTGTGTACCATCTCTCTTGTGAGTACCAACCGATATATACAGGGCGGTACCTAAATGTCTCTCACCTGTCTTGAGTGACCGGCCCCCAGGTGCAGTGGAATGAAACACATGTGGAATCCTGTTGTTCTGACCGCTGTCCAACATCAGATCTAAACTTTTAGGACGCGGTGAGTTGAGAGTTGGTGAAGTGGTGTACGACTAGCGAGCCAGGGCGCAGGGTGCAAAATAGAATATTAATAATAAGGCTTATCTTCCAGACAAGATGTAGTACTCTGAGATTTAAACAAGTAGGTGGGGCGCCACACTGCCCTTGGGCGATGATCGTCTATACAACAACTCTAGTGTATCACTAAGTTGAGGGCGCTTCAAGCGCGATTCGATAAACAATCACTTAGCAGACTTAATTTAATACTTTCCCCCTCTGGTCGTATATACGCACAACATCATTAAATAAGAAATAAGATAATGTTATCTTATCTTATCTTAAAATTACAAATCTAAAGGAGAGCAATATTTTATGATGAGTAAAACAATAGCGTTTTAAAGCAAGTTGTGTTCTAAGCCCTATAGGGCTTGATGTATGTATGAACTTCTACAGCCCATATCAAAGAGTTTGAATATTGTCTAGTATTTAATTAGCTAAGTATACTGCCTCTTCGACCATCTATATATTAATTATATTTAATGTGAAATAGAGGTTGTTTATTTTGTTTAAAGCTGAAAACAAATGCAGGGAGAAGAAATATAAGAGAATATTTTAAAAATAAAAAGACAACACTTATATTTCACTGACTTGTATCAATTAGATTGGACCAGTCGTGTCATTAAAATATAGATCTAGACTAAAAAATAAAAAAAAATAAAATAAAATTAATTTATTTAAAAAAAAAAAGGGAAAGACAGGAGCTCGTACTTGTGAGCTAAAGACTTCTCTGGCTTATCAAGTCAAACGCGTTAACTACTCAGCTAGCGAAGAGTCTATGAAGCTGGAAGATGGTTTAGGTATTTATAGTTTCTATTTTTATGTTTTGTCTTCACTAAGCCTTGACTGAAGCCTAATATAAATATATAAATATAATGTATTTATATTGTTGATGTGGTTTCGAGACCATTACATCTACGAAAGCGTGTTCCAAGGGCCGCCTACGAGTTTTTGAATAACACAAACTTCCTTCATTATGTTTCATTGTGGAGTAATCTAATAATTCTAAGTGTCACTCATACCGACGTTCATGTTGAGTGAACCACAAGAAGAGATGTATTAATGTATGCCCTATACCCTCCCCCATATTTTAATGTATGCCCTATACCCTCCCCCATGTTATAATGTAGCCCCTCCAGAAGGATATTTCATCACGGACTTGTTCCTCTCTTTAGGGCGTTTTACTTTAATTCCAAATGATGAAAGGGAAACTGGACTCGAGGGAGATTCGTTTGAAGCCCACCACTCCACACGGGTCCCAAATGACCAGATCAAGTGGTCAGTCGACCATCAGAGAATGTTCTGGACAAACTGTTTACCTGATTTCATGTGTGGATCTTTCTTCTTAGCTGACTTTGTATTCTAAACAATTTATTTCTTTCCGCTGACTTTTTATCTCTATTCGTTTTTCTCTCCTCCTGCTTCCTTTATTAATTTCGTTAGTTCTTTCTTTTTCTTTCATTATTTTATGCAATTCTTTCTCTTTTTCTTCCTTCTTTCTTAAGTCTTAATTCTCTTTTTTCTTCCTTTTTAATTTAATTTTTTTCTCTCTTTTTTTTCTTCCTCCTTCCTTTCTTTATTCTTTATTTTTTTCCCCTCTGCCTTTTCCTTTGATTAGCTTCAAATCTATCTCTTTAAAGCTTTCTTTCTACGAAAGCTTCTTCCTATAGTATATGCTGTCCATTCTCTCTAATTCTTTGATTTTACAATTTCTCTTTCAGCTTGCAAACTCTTTAACTGGTCAAAAAGGTACTGAACACTGGATCTTAAAAGTGACTTGAACTATTTTTCTCAAGATTAGATAAATGTTAAAAAAATGTACCCTTTTCAGACCTTTTGGTCTAAAGGATGATGTAATGACCATTGGTTTATGTGGCCTAAAGTTCACCGAGTTCGGTGTAGAGGTGTGGTTGCGGCCCTATGGTCACCCGGGAGTACACAGGATTAAGTCAAGTAAGTCAAGTCACTGTTCACGTCCCAGCATTTTTTAAAATTATATTTTTAAGTTTCTTTTTTTCTCTCCATAGCCACTTGCTTATTGATAATTAAATATTTTTTTTAGTCTCGTTGTTAATGATTTTGTGTATTGTCTATTTGTTGAGCTTTTCTCCGAGTCAATCCCGGGTAAAAGCCGGGAAAATGTTACCGGGAATGCGTGGTTGAGGTTAGGGTTCAAATAATTTCAAAGCCAACCGACATTGAAGTTACATTTTAGCAGCGTTGGAATACAATAAATCTAAGATTTAAGCATAGCAAGGTTGAACACATTAAGTTTGATCGTAATCAGAAATAAAAGGACACTAAATCAATGTTGTGAACATATTCCCACAACGTTACACAAACATAAACATATAGAAACTATTTCACCGCACTTGATTTAGAGATGATTTGTCCATATTGAATCCTCGAAATATCTATATCTATCAAAAGAAAGTAGGAGATTTCTTTCTGTCTAATAAAGTTACATTTTTTTCTAAACCGATTCACCTTTTTTTTTTAGGAAACCTCAGCTTTTTAGCTTTGTACATCAGTTGTCGAGCTGTTTACATCCCAGGAATCCTTGGGCTTTTGCCTCTTTTCTTTGCCTCTTTTTTTGGATTGTATATTTAATTTTGGCTAATTGCCTCTTTTTCGGGCTTTCCTTTTTTTTATAAACAAAGTTTTGGTTTTATAAATTAACATAAATGTATTTTATTGATACCAATGGTAATCTACATGAATATTTCTGAAACATGAGCAAAAAACATTTTGAAGATCTATATCCAATTCATGTGTATATGTACGAAGAAAAAATACAATTGATCTTTATAGTAAGAATTCGATGTAATCGGCATGGCTGTAACATTAACATTCGGAAATTTAATAAATAACTTTCGAAAAATTCAAATATGGTTAACGCAAATCTGCATATTGCTTGACAATATAGTTGATCTCATTTGACCTAGATTCTGATTCCAATACGACACAAAGATGCGAAGATTAACCACTTAATGATTTCTGGTTGAGTTTGAATACAACAAAATTTCAAAACAAGCTTCAGTTATATTGGGAAATATGTCTGCGCAACAGGATGTTTATTATTTTTTTTTTGTTAGAAAAGAACGAGTATTCAATCTCTGGCACAGCCAGGGTCGAGTTTCGTTAAAGGGAGACAAAATTCATCGTATTCCATTTATCAGTTTCCACTAAGGAATTTTCTGGTGATGTGGCAGGTCTGCAGCAGTACCGCCCTCTGACATCAACGAGAATGTTCCTAGGAATGCCAAGAGCCTTGAAGGTATCTGTAAGGTCAGTTGTTATTATTATTATGTTACAAAAAATAAGTCTACTACTGATTTGACACCACTTAAGATTTTAGAATCTTACCAATATTTTGCCTGTCATCAAGAAGTCAAAGTCTTTCTGTATGCAATGACATCAAAGTACCATCACATATTTTGTAAAACCATTTTAGTATGTATTTTATTATAGGCCATTTACATAATTGAAAATTAATAATAAAGCTAAATTACAAATATGAGCTAATAAATTACAACAAATAAGGGAAATACAGCATTCCTCATTGATCTTCGGACTTTGTCACCTGACATAAATTAAGGTAGGTCGTTGTGCTGGCCACATGAAACCCTCGTAAACCGTAGGCCACAGAAACACATGACCTATACATCATCTGCCCTATAGACCACAAGGTCTGAAAGAGGAACTTTACTTTTCACAGAGCATATCTATCAGGCCTATATCTTTCAAATACGAGCATCTATTTTCTCGTTCTTATTTCTTGCCTGCCTGAAAAATGATATTGCCAGGTCAGAAGGGTTTTAAAAAGATTTGATCTCCGCCGAAATATAGATCAGTGCTCTCTATGCGCATTGACCTCCCTTTCTCCTTTCAAATCTCACTTTTCTCCTATAGTCTCTTATTTAAACTCACAAATTATCTGGTACCATAGCTCCAGAAACAGTCTAGGTGACACTTGTCACTAGGTGACACTTGTCACTAGGGGACACATGTATGTCATGAACGTATCATTAGTTCTAAAACTAGGTTATTATTGTTCTAGAATACCAAGTCAGCAGGTAAAGGGTTAACTCTTTCTCTCCCAATTGACGATATCAACGTTGATTCCACCAGAATATGGTAAATAATTATGGAGAGAAAGAGTTAATCTTTATATACCAGACTATCTGTATTCAAAAGAGTAAAAACTGATAGGTGGAGTTTATATTTTGAGGATATTAACAGGAAGATTGATAATCCAGTGTTGTAGTAAAAAAAAATAAACTATAGATCACATTATAATAATAATAATAATAATAATAATAATCTTTATTGTTCGTAAGGAAATTTGTCTTACAATTTCTGCATTATACAATCAAAACATTATTTTAAAAAATGTGCATTCATACCAGACTCACTCACAATTTACATATGAAAAGTTTACATTAGATTGGTTTTATTTAATGCTCTGATTGCCAGAGGAACAAAAGAGTTTTTGTGTCTGTTTGTCCTTGCTATCGGTGTCTTATATCTCTTTTGTGATGGTAAAATAGCAAAATCCTGACCCAAAGGGTGATTTTTTATTTCTAGAATCTTCTTAGATTTTGTGAGGATGTTTGCCTCAAACAGCTGCCCTAATGGGTTTTGTTTTTTTGTCATTGACTTTACCAGCAGCATTTAGGATTCTCTGGAGTTTATTTTTATTCTTAGTGCTTTGATTGCCATACCAGGCAGTGATATTAAAATGTAAAATATTGCCGATGTGAGCGTAATAAAACATAGCCAAGACCTTTTCGCTAATAAGGACAGTTTTCTCAGTAATCGTAATCTTTGCTGCCCTTTTTTGCTGATATAATCTGTATTTGCTGCAAAATTTAATTTATTGTCTAGGATAGTACCAAGGTATTTAAAAGTTTGCACTATTACAATGGTCTCTCCAGCTACAGTTACAATATCATTTTCGTTCTTTTCCCTACGAAAATCGATAATCATTTCTTTGTTGTTTTTTTTTTTTACATTTAATAATAAAAAATTATCTTTACAGTACCTTTCAATGTGGTCTATTTCTCTAAAATACTCGTTTACGTCTGAACTCTCTGAGGGCAGGGCAAGAAGAGCCGCATCATCAGCGAATTTTGTGAAAGAGCAAAAAGGACTATGGGATTGAAAATCATTGGTGTACAAAATGAACCATAATGGCGATGTCACAGCCCCCTGGGGCGCCCCTGTGTTAACTATGCGTGCATTTGATATAACAATGTTTACCCTAACCCTCTGAGATCTCTGGGTCAAAAATTCATTAGCCCATAGAATAATATATGGACTAATCTTCAATGCTTTCATTTTTTTCAATGAGTAAATGAAGTTGTATTGTATTAAACGCCGATGAAAAATCAATAAAAAAACAATCTTACATAAGTGTTTAGTAAGTCCAGATGTTTGAAGACACAATTTAAAATATTTGAATGGCATCGTCTACACCTTAACCCTTTTGGTAAGCAAATTGTAAAGGGTCCAATTTATTACCCAGATCATTTAGTAGAAACATTTTTCCCAGTTTTTCTAAACATTTAGACACAATTGAAGTAAGAGAAACAGGTCTAAAGTCATTCATTTCCTTTGATTTGGACACCTTTGGTACAGGTACAATTATCGACGACTTCCACACAGACGGTATCTCGTGGTTTAGTAATGAAGTGGAAAAAATCTCTAGGAAAGGTTCAGCTAGTTGTTCAGCACATTCTTTTAAGATTCGCCCTTGTATACCATCAGGCCCAGCAGCTTTCATTGGGTTGACGTTTTTTGAAAATGTTGCAGACTTGCTCTTTATCAGGTTACATCATCAAGTCGCATTATAAGGTCACATCGTTAGGTCACATCCTGTTGCGCAGAGAGATTTCTAGATATAACTGAAGCTTGTTTTGAAATTTTGTTGTATTCAAACTCAACCAGAAATCATTAAGTGGTTAATCTTCGCATCTTTGTGTCGTATTGGAATCAGAATCTAGGTCAGTTCAGATCGGCCATATTGTCGAGTAATATGCATATTTACGTTAACCATATTTGAATTTTTTGAAAGTTATTTATTGAATTTCATAATGCAAAGTGTTTATTGTCTATACTTAAGAGTCACATTTTACTTTAAATATAAAAATTAAACTGTTTTGGAAAATGTAGTAATTTTATCCGACCTAAAGAAATCATATGCAGGGGCGGCCCTAGCAGTGCGCGGGGCCCTGGGCGAGAGTCATGTGCGGGGCCCCTAGCCGTAAAGGTATACTATATATATATATATATATATATATATATATATATATATATATATCGTACACCATCTCGCCAACTGGCTAATCAGTTTCTAACAAAGTAACAATATCAATACAGTATGCCGCCTCACAGCTATGGGCCTTATTTTTGTAACAAAGCATAGAACATTACGTAGGTACTGCTGGTTTACTATTAGCCGCTTAAGTACACTATATACTGTATTTTACTTGTTCTGCATTAACAGATGGAAATAAAAAAGAAAACCCTCGCGCACTACTAATCTTATGTCTCCTCTATCACTCTGCAAATTGAAGCCAATAGGATGTTCTATAAGAATAAAGTGTGCTATAGAAGCTACAGTGGTCCATTCACTTTCAAAGACTCGAAGACACGACTTTTGCGTAAGGGCTGTATCACGGGTTTAAAAAAAAAATAATTAAAAAAAAAACAAGGTTACAAAGACAGTTTGTGTGGAAACACAAACTCAAAATCGGCCCCCGAAGTAGTCCACCTAGGCAGGTAAAAGGGCAGGTTTCAATATTTTCAGAAAGAACATGTACAGAAAAGAAATTCTATCAAAGACAAGTGACAGAGTAGAATGGAGAAAGAGGTTTGACAGATCTTGTTTGGTGCCCCAGCGGTCCAGCAGACCAAAGGATATGTGAAAGTGAGTGTGAATTTTAAGTTCGACATCCGCTTCATCTACCAGATAATGACTAGTGATAATATGAAAAATTACTTATTTATTGTTGTATTAAATTATGTCCAACTTATATACATTCTAAATAGATTTTTTCTCTTAAAAGAAAAGTAAAAATTGTGTGTGTGTGTAAATGTAGTAGTTAGTCTTACAGAACTTACTTAACTTAGCAATAAAAATGTAAAAAAAATATTTTTTGAAAAAATAAAACAAAATACTTTTGCTTAAACTTGTTTAAAAAGGGTAAATAATTATCTCCTATATTAAAGAGCATCCAGTTTTTGTTACTATTAATAATGGATAGTTGTAAAAGAGGTTATTTTTCTGACAGAAACTGTTTGCATAAGTGATTTTAAAAATTAGATTTTTCGATTTTAGAAAAGAAAAAAGGAGCCGTTGCATCAGAACTTTGAATGGTCTAAAATATTATGATGTCGGATTTTCACTATCTTTTCTAGTTTTCGAGATCAAAATGGGACGGACGGACGGACGGAATTACAGACATTCCACTCAAAACTAAGAGCGTCTTCACCCCTTTCGGAGACCGCTAAAAATACTCCCGCGTTTTTTGTTGTTGTTTTCAACACTTTGACACGGATTTTCACACAGCCGCACTATGTCTATGCACAGTAGCTAATTTGAAAAAAAAAAAAAAAACTTATTACGACATCGCCAAACTTGCTGGAAGCTGATTTGCCGAAATAGCTGTATAAATAGCACATCAATTGGTTATACTGTTTATATCTGAAATATTATACGTTTATAAAAAAAAAAAAAAGCCTTCTGTGAAAATCTGACCTTCGTGTGCGGTCTTAGAACGTATCACCAGCTACAGTCAAGAATACACTGTATAATTGTTTAGTTATTTTCAGTGCTTTAAAAATAAAAGATGGCGATGCTCAGTGATGGATTGCCTAACATTTAACTACTATTAAATTAATACTAAGTGCAAAAGTATAAGAAAATTAATAATTTTCCCTACATTGAAAAAAGTAAAGTACGCCGTACCGGTGCGACGGTAAAAAAAAAAAAAGCACTGATTAATTTCATTAAAATATCAATTTGTTAAAAGTTGCATTTGTGTTACTACAAATGTTATAAATGACTCTTTCATATACAATTTTTTTTATAATGCAAAGTGTAGTTCAAACTTTATTACTACACATTTTCCAAATATATACGAAAAAAATATTAGGATTGGTTGCTTCTACTTATTTGTTTTTATTGTGAACTGTTAAACTGTGATAGCCTCTTAGACTAGGCTGTCTTTACCGAAACTGAACGGTATTTCGAAACCAAAAATGTAAGTTAAGAGCTTAAATGGCAATAGATATAATAAATATTAGAAAACTTGGAAAATATTAAGTAACAAGTCCTTGTTTATGATCACTTATTTAGTTTTCGAAGTTGGTGACAATAAAATCTCCCAGCGCGGGGCCCCCCTCAGGCGCGGGGCCTGGGGCGGTTGCCCCACTTGCCACCCCCTAAGGCCGCTACTGGCCCCGAGTTTAGGTCAGGTTCTCTTTCATAGTTTTCTAGAAAAGACAATTCACATTTCATTTGTTTCAAACTGAAATAACACTGCTGTTTTCTGTTGTGTGAATCTGTTTACTATGTGCATATAGATATCTCATTATGTCTTAGAACTGGAGCTCATAAGGTCTGATTAATAGGAACTCCAAAACAAGAAACAAAGCCAGATGACAACATGAAGTCACATAGTACTAAGTCATAAAGTCACGTAGAACTAAGTCATAAAGTCACGTATAACTAAGTCATAAAGTAACGTAGAACTAAGTCATAAAGTCACGTAGAACTAAGTCATTAAGTCACGTAGAACTAAGTCATTAAGTCATGTAGAACTAAGTCATGAAGTCACAAAGCTGTAAGTCATGAAGTCACAGACAGCGGCGTAGCTAGGGTGGGGAGGAAAAAGTGGAAGGATTTGAAAATCCCCCCGGGCTCTTACGTGAGGGGGGCCCTCGAATGGGTGTTTTACATTAAAAATTAAATATTACGAAAAATGCATGGTCCCTAAAGAGGTCAAGCCCCTGGGCCCCCAAACGATGGAAAATTCCTAGCTACGCTCCTGGTCACAGAGCTTTAAGTCATAAAGTCACATAACTGTAAGTCATGAAGTCACATAGCAGTAAGTCAGGAAGTCACATAGCTGTAAGTCATAAAGTCACATAGCTGTAAGTTTAGAAGTCACATAGCTGTAAGTCATAAAGTCACATAGCTGTAAGTCTGTAAGTCATGAAGTCACATAGCTGTAAGTCAAGAAGTCACATAGCAGTAAGTCATGAAGTCACATAGCTGTAAGTCATGAAGTCACATAGCTGTAAGTCATGAAGTCACATAGCAG
>JADKLZ010000104.1:3211094-3226170 GCA_021533235.1 Biomphalaria straminea
TTGGTGAGACTTTGGTGAGACATTAGTGAGACTTTGGTGAGACATTAGTGAGACTTTGGCGAGACATTAGTGAGACTTTGGTGAGACATTAGTGAGACTTTGGTGAGACATTAGTGAGACTTTGGTGAGACATTAGTGAGACTTTGGCGAGACATTAGTGAGACTTTGGTGAGACATTAGTGAGACTTTGGTGAGACATTTAAAGCTTCCGATGTCTTCTCTCCTTACCTCCATTACCTCTTTCTAACCTCCCTCTCTCCCCTCCTCAATGTCATCTTGCTTGCCTCTCCATCCTAACCCCTCCCTCCGATCATTTCCTGCTCTCTCAATGTCAGATACGCACACGCGTTTTAAGATAGAAATAGAAATAGAGCGCCGTTAATACGTTTTAAATTTAAAGTAAAATAAGTTTACCAATTATAACAAATGTAGTAATAAAATTGTAATTTTTGTGCTGACCACACAATCCCATTACCACTACAGCGCATCGTATTCAAAGGCGTTTGTTACGAACGATATTTTCCATTTTCGTAGTTTGTATATATCCTTCGCTAGTTTGACTTTTTTTTGTTTAACTCCAGAAGGTGGCTAATGAGAAACCTAGATTTCACTTTTTACGAAAATTTTCCACTGAGACTTTTTTTGTGTGCATCATATTAAAAAGACGAATCCGGCAAATGAAGGGAGGGGGCAGGTAAGCTTTGGGGGGGGGGGGTTATATTGTCCATGAAAATCTGTTTATCACCTAATTACCTATAGTCTTACCGTCTCCATTCTCAAGCAAAAAAAAATGTGGCGCCATGTTTGGTGAGTAAATATTGTCCAAAGCGTGTAAGCATCATGGGAGAAATTGATTGTGACGTATTTTATCGTCACGTGGAGGGGAGGAGGGAGAAAATGAAAGAGGGAAGAGGGAGTATCAACGAGGCACTCAGTCATTGTGCTGGCCACAGAAGCACAATAGTATACTGCTGACCATGAACTCTTCTTGAAACTTAACATCACCTGGTCCCTTCGCCTTTCAGCTGGTGTATCATGATGTAGTCATTCCTATTCCTCTACAATGACACTAAATGTTCATTCGGCAGTAACTCAAATCTGTGGTATCTTTTACGTCTCGAGAGACGATCTTTTCCCTTTGCAACTTCTTGTGTGGCTAAAGAGGCCAATCCTTGATACACAGCTGCGGTTGCAGGTTGGGCATATAAAATCACCGGGCGCAGCTGCATTTTCAGCCTTCTTTCCGCTACTGTTGTGTATGGCATCAGCAATTTGTCGGTACAAGTAACTCAAATCTGTGGTATCTTTTAGGTCTCGAGAGACGAACATTTCCCTTTGAAACTTTTAATTCAAGAAGTTAATCCTTCATTCATAGATGCGGTCATTTGTTGGTCATCTATAATCACCAGGCGGCTACTAACGAGGTCAATATTTCATACATAGATGATGCATAGATACAGCCATTTGTAATCTGTAATATGTAATCCTGTAATCATCATGTGCTTACTAAAAAAAGCCAATCCTTGATGCATAGATGTGGTTACGGGTTGGGCATCTATAATCACTAACGAGGCCAATACATGATACATAGATGCGGCCATAGGTGATTTGTTATCCGTAATCCTGTAATTATCATGTCGTTACTTAAGAAGCCAATTATTGATACATAGATGCGGTCACAGATTGGACATCTGTTATCACCTCTCGCTGTTGTACTTTCACCCTTCTTTCTATTTCTAGTATGTACGCCTTCTGCAATCCGGGACCCTTCATTCATGCTTGAAGTCTATGTGGATCTAGCCAGTGCCTCTTTTTTTTTTCGGCTGTTAGTGCCGATTTTGAAGAGCGTCATGTTGGCATACATCAGTGTACCTTAAAATAAACTAATAACCAATGAGGAAGTGCTACGAAGAGCTGAAATCAGCAGCAGACGCCTTTGCTTGGCATGGTCATGTTCATAGAATGTCACAAGGCCAACTTCAACAAGACATTTTGTTTGGTGATTTAATAGAAGGCAGGAGAGCTGCTGGTTAGAGGTCCTTATGTAACTCAAATAATAAAAAAAAATAAACAGACACTTCATATAATTACACACATAAGCAAAGTGACTGGAACAGCGTCTTGAAGATTGTGGCTGACAGAATGACTTCATAAAGAGCTAGCTAAAAATAATTGTTTGCATAAGCAATGTAGGCTTGAATGAACTGGGCTACGAATGAAGCCAGATAATTAATTACGATGTTTTGTGCAGGCTTGGACTGGCCCGCCGGGACACCGGGAAATTCCCGGTGGGCCGGCGGCTGCCAACTGCCAAATAAAAGTTATTATAGTTTTAATTTTAACTTAAATTACTGTTGATAATATGATAGCTTCAAACAATAGTTTGTATTTAAAATAACCAAACTGAAACAGCAAAATCATGTCTTTACGTTACGAGGTTTTAACCCGACTGCGTCGCAACCACAGTATTCTACTTTTATAATTTATTCGTTCCGATTTATTCTGATTCCGTTTTAGACATATTTGTTTTCCTTTTGCTTAAATATTTTGTAATACTTCAATGTTATTATTCAATAATCAATATAAACATTTTTACCATTATTTTTTACAAACAAAAATATAAAAGTGAATACCGGTTTGATATTTAAATATTAGCCATCACTAAAAAAAAAAAGCGGTTGAAGTTGTTACTTTATTTAAGGTTTTAAACATGTGCAATCTTTCTTCGGGAATCGTATGTATCTACTATTGTTTGACGTGAATTTAGCAAATTGAAATACATATATGTAATTGGTGAAACCCGTTGGTGGGCAAAAGACAGAGCTCTTACTAAAATATTTCATCAAACATTTCATCATGGCAATCAAGTTATCGATTCTTTGTACATTGACATGCTACAAACATTTTATAATATTTCTACATCAAACAAATTCAATAATGATGTCCGATACAGAGCAAAAGCACTGTTTGATTCATTGACAAGTTTTGAATTTATTCTAAAGGCACAATTATTTCTGAAAATATTTGAACACACAACGTCATTATCTGAATATTTGCAAACAACTGGAATGGATATACTACGAGCTTATAAGATGGTTCAAGACAGTTTCAATGAATTAGGCAAAGTAGATAGAAATTTTGATTCTATTTTTGAAGCAGCTAGAAATTTCTCAACATTTGCAAACAGTGAACTAGAAAAAGGAAAGCTCAACATTGAAGTGCAGACTGTTTTGAAAGAAAAAAAGAATTAAAAATTGAAAGTGCAAAAGATAAATTTCATGTAAATGTAATTAATAGTTTAAAACAGAGATTCTCTGAGCATGGTAGTTTTTACGCTGATTTATCTTGTTTAGATCCAAGAAATTTTGCAGAAATTCTGAAAAGAATGCTCAGTGATGCACTGCAGCACCTGAGTGGGTTGCTCAAAAAAGTTGATGATACTGTAACAAAAAGATCAGCTTCAAACTGAGTTAGTGAATTTCGCAAGGAAATGGGAAAATTTTCAAACGATTTTTGAAGAGGATTATAATTTGATCTTTGAAATGGAAGTATCAGACTCTGTCTCAGACAACATTCAACAGTCTGAATCAGTAGAATTACCAGGCAACAACCACAGAAATAAATGCAAATCTTAACAAAAAATGTATTGTTTGTTGTTATTTTGTTCTCCAGAAGTTTAATTTGCATAGTCTTGATTATTCAAATTTGTATCTGTCTTACAAATTCGTTTCGACATTATTCTCATCACAAGTTGCTTGTGAGAGGTCGTTTTCAAAATTGAAATACATTTTGAACATATAAAGAAATTTGCTGAGCCAGTCAACTTTACAATCATTCATGCTGATGTTTTGTGAGAAGGACCTTCTTCCAAGAATCAATAAGAATGAAATCATTGATGTTTTAGCATCGACTAGTGAAACGATGAAAAAGCTGTTATACTAGTTAATAGTGGATTGAAATTTTAGACTTTGGTGTTTCTTATGTTTAGGTTGTTAAAAGTAGGAAACAAACTAACTAGGAGTTATTTAACTGTTTAATGTTGTTTTGCATAATTACGAATTTGAACATGTAATAAATAAAAACATTCTTACAACTTAAAGTAGTGTTTTTGAACTTTAAAAGTTCATTATTATTATTCTCATTATATATATGAAATAATTATAGAAACTAAAGAAAAATATATAAGAAAATTAAATTAAACTAAAAATAAGTAGTAATATTAAATTACTGAAAAAATTTCTATAAAACTAATGATGAAGTGGGCCGCCGCCATGACCAAATTTCCCGGGCCGGTTTTTTAAGCCAGTCCGACCCTGGTTTTGTGTTATGGAATTATTGATTTGTCTTTAACATTTTTGATGTATTTTTTTTCTCTGTAATCAAAACATATGAAGATGAACAAGCAAAGACACAGAATGATAGGTTCACGACATTAGGTTTTACATCACGTGATAGGTTCAGGACATTAGGTTTTACTACACGTGACAGGTTCACGACATTATGTTTTACTACACGTGACAGGTTCACGACATTAGGTTTTACTACACATGATAGGTTCAGGACATAAGGTTTTACTACACGTGATAGGTTCAGGACATTTGGCTTCACCAGAAATAATAGTTTCACGACATTAGTTTTCACACAGTGTTCGCAGCTCTAGTCGATTCGAGTAGAATATAATGTCTAAAAATAACTTTCCTCACAACGGGATTGTGGGATGTATTAGGTCACGTGATTTACTGTCTAGACACACGTCATAGCCTTAGACTTTCACGTGAAAAGATGGCTCTGTTCGACTTGCCAAAGTAAATAAACGACTACAACAGAACACTATTTATTGCTTTGTTTTCTTGACTTCGTTTTGGATGTTCCTTCAAAAAGCCAAGATTATTACATTCTAGCCCAAACCTCACAAGACGACTAGGGATGATGGCAGGCAGGGGATCGAACCCAAGAACATCGAGACGACAGTCCAGAGCGCATATCACACGACCAGTCAGCCATTGATCATTTTTGTCCCATCGACTTCAACATTTGCCCCCCCCCCTGCCGCCCCAACCCTCTACTTTCTCAGCCCTATCTTATTTCGCTTCCCCCTTTGCTACATGCCAAATAAAGTGTGACTCTACCTGCGATATAGACTTTGATATTAAATATTAAGTGATCATAACATAGAAGATTTTAAAACGCGTTTTTTTTTCCCATCATTCTTAAAATCCTTCAAAACAAAACTCTTGCGAGAGAAGAAACAGATTTCATCTTAAAACTGTGCTGTTACTTTATTGTTTATGTACGTCAATCAAAGTACAAGAAAATTTGGCGCTAAATGTACTTTTGGCAGACGATAAATTACGATTTGAAAATCTGACTGATAGAGGAACAGATACGCCTTTTATTTTTAAACTCTCCGTCATATCCTTGACGGAAAAAAATTCAACAATTTTTTTTTGCTCAAACAGTTACCGTGTTTTTAATGGATTCATCATGATGTCAGGAATGTTTATCTATATGCGTGGTCGAGAGGCCAAGTTCGGCTTGAGCTTGGCTTGCTTGGCTACCTAGAACGGGGCTCGAGGTTCGACACCCAACTCGGGCAGAGTTGTGTTTACTGAGCGCCCAAAGGCAGCTCGGGAAACCAACTCCTAGATCCCCCCTCCCCCCACTGGTCCACAAATGAGATTGGACCAAAGCGCTCTGAGCATGATATAAGCATGAAAGTAGCGCTATATAAAAGCTATAATAATAATATTAATGTAATTGGTAAAATGTTTTTAATGTCACTCATTGGTACTTTACAATTCTTTTTGAAAGGTGCAGGAAGAAAGTACCGTGGACTAATGAGCTCTGTATAGTGAGAATCACAGGGGCATTCCAGTGGGCAGGATTTAATAACATAATGATGTATCATTGCTCTTACAATAGATAAGTAGGCCCATAAATATAATATATATTTATTTAGATCTATATTTATATTATATCTATATATTTATTTATATTTATATTATATCTATATATTTATTTATATTTAATTTATACATTTTGAGGTAATTTTATTCGTTATTATTTATTAATTATTCTATTATTATTATTATTATGTAAGAAACGAACGAGTGTTCATTCTCTGGCACTGCCAGGGTCGTGTTTCGTTAAAGGGAGACGAAATTCATTATAGTTTCTTTATAAGTTTCTACTGAGGAATTTTCTGGTGATGTGGTAGGTCTGCAGTATCGCCTTCTGACAGGCAACGAGAATGTTCCTAGGATCGCTAAGGGCCTTGAGGGTATCTGTGAGGATAATTGTTATTATCTCCTCAATTGATATAAAATGGGGTAAAATGTTATTTAGATAGCTTTTATAAACGCTATTATTATATTATTATGTTAGAAAAGAACGAGTATTCATTCTCTGGCGCAGCCAGGGTCGAGTTTCGTTAAAGGGAAACAAAATTCATCGTATTCCCTTTATCAGTTACCACTGTGGAATTTTCTAGTGATGTAGCAGGTCTGCAGCAGTACCGCCCTCTGACAGGCAACGAGAATGTTCCTAGGAATGCCAAGGGCCTTGAAGGTATCTGTGAGGTCAGTTGTTATTATCCCCCAAGGTTGATATGACAATGGGGTATATAGTTATTTTAGATGACTTCCATAAACGCTTAATATTTTTTTTCTTCTTTTTTTTATAGTCATTGATAGTATGTCTTACTAGTTCCACTAGCCGCTAGACTTAATGATTGTGATGGAGTGTATGACGTCCTGCAGGACGTCTTGGCTAGGACGTCATAATCTTCATTTCTGAAGAACGTCCAAACCAAGGCAAGTCTCAAGCTATCTGGAGCTCCACCCCCACCTTACTGAACAGTCATTTTTGTTTCATTGTTTATGGCACAAATTCAAGAACATATCATCTTTAAACTTTGATAAACTATTTTCTAATTATTCTCTTCAAACTGCAAGTCAGTAACCCCATACGATCTACCCTTTCTGAATTGTCTCTATCTCTGTGCCAAGGCTAAAAAAAAAAAAAAAAAGTCCCCCCCCCTTTTTTTTCTCTCTCTTTTAAAGGTCAAGGTGGAACTCGTCTGGCATGCCCGTTAAGAGTGCACGTGAATTACGTCACGGGGTGGGCGTGTCTGTTGGTAAACATGTAGACAAGTAAATGGCGGGAAGAATCAAGTCGTGGAAAAATAAACCTGACGATCATACCACAGGGGCTGGGAGGAGGGGGGGGGGTCACTGGAAGTGGATTCGTAATACATTTTTTATGTTGCATATGTGAGGAAACATGAAGTTGGGAAAGTTCTTTGTTTAGCACTTAAAAACTGTTTCTACAAGAGTGTGTGTAAACATGAGTATGTATGTGTGTATGTGTGTGTGAAAGTGTGTGTGAGTGTAAGAGGGGAAAAGGAAAAAAACTATTCATGTTAAAATGAGTTAAAACTATCTGCAGTTATGTGTCTTGACTTTATAGTGCGACTTTAAATTTAAGAATTTTGTTTTTTAATCTTTTAAAATATCTTATTATCGTTTATATCAGCTAATCTGTTGTTGTTTTTATACATACATCAATCTATCCATCCATTCAACAACTATGTCCTTTATTATTTCTCCTGTTAGATCCCACTTTCGATTTCAGGTTATAATAATGTATAATTTTTTGTATATCAACCGAACTATTTAATCTAAATTATGAGAGGAAATATTTATCAGATGGTTTTGTGATTCAGATATGATGATGACGATAATAGACCAGATCAGGGGCGACCCCAAATGAGTATTTTTTACATTAAATATTAGGCACAATGGAGGGGCCCAGAAGAAGTCAAGCCTCGCGGGCCCAGAAATAATGGAAAATTCCTATCTACGCCCCTAGTCACGGTATATAAAGTAAACTATTTTTTCTTTTCTACGCTAAAGTGTGTGAGGGGGTTATACTGTAGTTGATGTGTGTGTGTGTTAGAGTGTTATACTGTTCTTCCTGTAGTTCATGAGTGTGTGTGTGTGTGTTGAAGCGTTAACGCGTTTCCTCGTATATTATATATGGAAAGAAGAACATGTCATAGCCCAAATCTGGTGCAGAACTGATGATGAAGAACTAGGCTCTAACTTGGAACTGTCGTGGTGCCATCTAATTGACAGAATACAAGCATTCCCTGTTTGTCTGTAAGAGTCAATCACCAGGAAATGAAAGAACACAATAATTATTGTGATTGACAATACTTTGACTACTCTAAACATCCGCCATTTTGTTCAGTTGTCAACAGTTAAAGGAACTAGATTTGTACGAATTGTTTTTGTTTTGGGCTGTTTACTTGCACTATGTCAAGAAATCAAGATGGACTCGAAGACATGTCCTATAACCTTTTGATCCAGAAGGAGATTTGCTTACGTTTAACTGACATAGAAGAGAGCACCTAGCAGCAGGAGGCTTTAGAACGAGTCGGCTGGAAATTTATTACAAAGGCCGCGGGATACACATTTTGAGACCAAAAGAAAATCTACTACAGACATAGGCGGCAACATGATAACTTGAACCGACCACCAGAAGACATCAGATATCTATGCTCTGGTGATGGCAAAAAATGTAGGTCGCAGATGGGGCTGAGCAACTACGTGAATTACTGCACTCTCTAATCTTTGGGCTCGAAGACAAGCCTCATTATTATTATTTGTTTCATACTTTGATGCAGGTGGCTCGCTATTATCCTATTCTGTTCTGAGAGTGGCTTACAGTTGTAACTATCTGGATTTCCAAGAATACATTTAACTTCAAAACTAATTCCAGAAAGACTGAGTTGGGCACAGGGAAGTGCATCCTACAGTCAACATTTTTTTACTGGTCGAAATCTATGAGACTTAACTGCCCAAGATTTGGAGTCACGTATTTACTGGTTGAAATCTATGAGACTTAACTGCCCAAGATTTGGAGTCAAGTATTTACTGGTCGAAATCTATGAGACTTAACTGCCCAAGATTTGAAGTCAAGTATTTACTGGTTGAAATCTATGAGACTTAACAGACCAACATTTGGAGTCAAGTATTTACTGGTCGAAATCTATGAGACTTAACTGCCCAAGATTTGGATTCAAGGATTACATTAAAGAAATTTTTACTAAGTAATCGAATTCTAGCTGGTGAATCTGATAAGAGACCTCGCTTTTGGAGGTGTCAACTGGTGCGCATTCACTAGCGACGCCACTATATTGAAAATTCGTTTCTGAATAAAGTAAAAAAAAAAATGGTACCGTTGTTTTGCATACGCAATGCCCTCGTAGATGGGTGTGTGGAAATTGTTTATTAGCAAAAAAAATATCGTTTTTTTTGTATGTTAGTCTGCAAAATAGCATGGTCATGTGTGACTCATGTATAGAACAGTATCTTGGCTTTTATATAGGTGGTGTCAATATTGTCCCATTGGTATAACGGTACTTGCAAGTAACTGCATTGTGTTATGAAAATGTTAAAAAGAGTCTACGTGATGATGAGGGATAATTTCACTATTTTGTAAGTAGATTCAGCAATTGAAAAAAAATGAAAAAAAAATGTCATTAAGATATAGACAAACAAATTTCTTTATATAAAAACAAAAAAGTCAATGCTATTTTGTTTGACTAGTATTAACAGAGACGCCGAGGTTTTGCCGCTTATCTCTCAGAAATATGAAGTTACCTGCTTTTTAACTCATTCTTTTATTTTATTCAGGCATAATTCTCTCCCCTTGACTTGTTCATTCAAGACAACCAAGTAGCAGACGATGTTACTGAGAGTGGTTTATGTTGGGCAGACGAGATGAGAAAATGATTTTTTTTTTCTGTCAACAACATAATAGGCGATGTCTGCTTACTTTAATTAGATAGTAGTCTCATTTCTTTATACATGTAAATAATTCATTGTGGTCGGCGATTCTCTGTTTAGAAGCCCATAGATACTGACAATACTTCACGGAGAGTAAAGTAGATTGTAACAATTATTTTCATCACAGAATGCCACCGCCATAACTAACAAATAATGTGTAGCTGTATAAACAACAATTATTATTCCTAAAAAGAAACACAAAAAACTATTCCTAAAACTGTAAATGCACGGTAAAGTATTTTAAGGAAAGACTCCGTGGTTGTTTACACTACAACCAATAAAGACTGTCTTACAGTCAAAGGGAAATAACCAAAGTTATTGAATCATCATAAAAGTACTGTACAGAGTTATTCAAAACCTCGGCCCTTTGATTGGATCAAACTGAAAGATAAATTTAAAATAATAATAATTATAAATGTAAAGAAATGTGAAATAATATGTAAATTAAATTATAGGTTACAAAATATTTTTTTAAAAAAGGTTATTGTCATAATAAATAAATAAATAAATATTATGTAGTCTGTCAGAGACCTGGAGCCCACGTCAAGATGTAGACTTGATTTCCACACAGTTCTCCCATTTTTATCTTTACAATGTCACATGTCATTGGCATCAAATTCACAGAGATTTTCTAACGCGTAGATTTAATTTTTCACATTTTATTTATTTATTTTTTTTCTCCCATCTTGACATGAGTTTCTAACGTGAGGTCACCGTGACACGGGCACTGCAGGAGCACATAGGTGAACCCAGCCAGACTTTCCTACTCTGATTGTGACTGTGATAATGTGTTTGTTGGTTAGAAGCCTGGGTATAATGGGAATGAGGCCAAGCAGGTTTCCACGCAGTTACAACACTAGAAATATATTTTAAATATTAAGATCATAGGACAATAGACAAGTGAAGCTTTGAGAGGATAAAGTATAACATGTATTAAACAATATTGTTTTTTACTTTCGTTAGATATTATATATAATGACATTAGTACGTAACTATAAATATCAAGGGAGGCGCGGTGGCTGAGCGGTAAAGCGCTTGGTTTCTGAAGCGGGGGTCCCGGGTTCGAATCCTGGTGAAGACTGGGATTTTTATTTCGGGATCCTTGGGCGCCTCTGAGTCCACCCAGCTCTAATGGGTACCTGACATTAGTTGGGGAAAAGTAAATGCGGTTGGTCGTTGTGCTGGCCACATGACACCCTCGTTAACCGTAGGCTACAGAATCAGATGACCTTTACATCATCTGCCCTATAGACCTTAAGGTCTGAAAAGGGAACTATAATATATCAAGACAGATGCGTAAGGTCAATCACGGTCAGTGTTTTAATGTTCGGGACTAGAAGAAAAAGAAAGTCAAACCATGTTTAATATAAACAAGAAATCATGTACACAACCATTAATAATAACTTTTGGACCAACACCCCCAGGGAATGTTTATAAACAAGATGGCTGCCAGGTCGTCTGCTCTAAGATGTCAATTGTATCATACTTGGGTCGAAACCTGCCCCTCCCTGCATTTTTCTACTGGAGGTTCGGGGTTGGATGTATTCATTTTCAGTTCAGGACGAATATATTAAGCGTAAAGCAAAATAAAACAGGTTTAACAATATATCAAAGCTATCTTCCAATATACATAATTCATGAGGAATTACCGCATGAAGGACTCGCCTCTAAGATTTAGATTTCCGTGGCAGGGTGGTTTGGGGGGGGGGGGGGGGGGGGAAGGGGCAATATTTTTCTTTTTGTGTTCTTATTTTAGGATGACTTCTAGCAGATGGTGAAGTCAATTTCATTGTTCACTGCCAAAAAGACACTCTTTTCTTTTTTTTTTTTTTTTATTTATTTCTACTGAGATGACATTAGAGTTATTAACCCACTTTTCATCTAAAAAAAAACCTAGATAAACTGAGATTGAAAAAAAAAATATCTACAAATCTAAGTCTTTAAATCAAACCCACTCAGAATCTTTTTCCCCTCTGCATGTTACCAGGAACCAGTCACTAAATGCCAGATAGCAAACAAAATGTGTTTTTTTTAACTCAAACCATTAAACTATAGGGTGATATCGAAACTTGAAAGCCACAAGCCAGACTGGCAACTAAAGATCTAGTTCTTCACAATCTCCTGAGTCAATTTGTAACCAAAAATAAAAAATTGGGTTGAGGGATTGATGAGGTGTGTGCTGTGTGCGTGTGGTGTGTGTGTATGTGTGTTTGAGGGGTGGTGTGGGGGTAGGGGGGTGCATTATGTTGAAACTATAACAAATGTTTTTGGCTTTGAATCAACCAAGTCATTTAACTTGATATACATTTTTTTTTCAGAAGCTTGAATTGAGCGCAATAAAAAATCAGTATGTTAAAGAGATACCTAAAACTGAACTGGCCAGGAAAGTGGAAAAAAGAAATGAATGACCTTGAAATGATGAAGTCTATAAACATTTACTAATTTTACTTTTACCTTTTAGTTTGACCTATCCCTTAGTCTGTTGGACCGTTGGGGCATCATACAAGATTCGTCGACCGTCTTTCTCCATTCCTTTCTGTCTTTTGCCTTAGTTAGAACCTCATTCAGTTGCAGGCCCGTCCATTCTTTTATGCTGTCCTCCCACCGTTTTCTCTGTCTGCCTCTTCTTCTTTTTCCTGGTTCTGTTCACTGAAGGAAGGTCTTTGCGAGCCCCGAAGATCGTATATTAATCTTTTTGAAGCTTTAATCTTTTTTTTTTTGTTTTGTTATTTTTATTTAGAAAAAAAAGTAGAAATGACGTAAGGGAAATTCAAAATAAGTTTCTGTAAAAACCTGTAGAGTTCTGTAGAGCACCTAAGTGGTATAAGGAGCATGTGTATAAAATTTCGTACGAAATCGTTTACTAATTTGAAGAGATTTTTTTTTAATATATAGTGTCACATATGCCATTATAGATTTAATTATATATTTCTCATGTAAAAGATTGGTTGTAAATAGAAATATAAACCCTCGCCTGATGGCTCGGTTTTTAATAGGAGACTCCAGACACGAGTTGGTGACTCCAGGTTTTTACAAAGACGTAGTATGGCATGTTTTAAATTCTATTGGTTGTTTTGAAAAGAAAGACATAAAATCACGTGACATCCGCCCAAAAAAAGAGAATGAGAATTGCGCGAGATGGACAGTCGAAGTCTGAATGTTGAATTGAACGGTTGTGTTTCTATTATCTCTAAGTTTCTAACAAAGAAGCCTTGTAATAATTTTTCTTATTGTTTGATCTACATTGTACATAAGTTGTACTTACGTTTTGTTCAAATAAAGTTCCGGAATATTGTTTTCTACAAGAAAGTTTTTATTGTGAATTCTAGATCTACATTTATTCAATTAATTCATCTACAAGACTTGAATCAAATCGCTGGTCATCAACCACGTGTTCAAGTTAGACTCCCCGGCAATCACAAGTATACTCTCCTATCGGACAGCAACTTTATTATTACATCTCAAGATAAAGTTGGCGAAGTCTTCATTCATCATTGATAGAAGAGATATTGTTACATATGACACCTTGACGATAGGAAAGGTCTTGTGACATATAGGTACATAAATCAATGAGCGTTGTTTGATAAAAACATAACAAATAAGGTTATGAAGACAATATGCGTATTATTTTCCACCATAAAAGTAATTGACATTTTTTGCTTAAAAACTTCAATATATTAATTTCTGTTTAGATAATATATATTGCTGATAAACTAATCTGCTGATCCTTGAATCACAATAAATACGGAAAAAAAAAAAAAGATATTTAGATCTGTGCGTTATATTTTCCAAGATTGGATATTTATGCTATGTGTTTCTGTCTAAATGTAGTGGTCTGGTTATCAGTTCTTCAGTTGCTTTTTTTTTTAATGTTTTTTTTTTAATTTAGATCTAGTAACTTTTAGTTACTGTTGGTTAATGCATGTATACGAGACATGGAAGTCATCTACCAAAATTGAGAAAAGACTAAATGTGGCTCAACAAAAATGGCTAAGACTCAAGACGGATTTTAGGAGACAGTTACACAGATCGGGTCACAAACAAAGAAATCCTTTGCCGATCTTGTAGTCAACCACCTAATAAGGTTGTGACAGAGCATAGCATGAGGCTTGCGGGACATGTTCTCCGACAAAAGGATCTACACATATTAAGAGTTACGATGGCCTACGGGTCAATACAAGGAAAGTGCAAACAGGGACATCGTTGTATAACTTTGCGACACACTTTCATGGAGGACCTCAGAGCAGTGGCCACCAGTTGGGAAGATACTTCAGACATCGCCAGTGACAGATTAATTAAAAGAAAACTTGCAGCCCAAAGCGCAAAACGGTGCTTGGGAGGATCTAAGTGAAAAAGTAAGTAACGGTTAGTGAAATTTTTTATCTGCCCGACAAACAGTTAAAAGAGAGAGAAAAAGATAGAAAAAGGGAGAAAGAGAAAAGGAAAGAGAGATAACGAGAGCGAAATAGTGAGAGAAAGAGAAAGCGAAAAAAAAGAATAAGAGAGAGAAAGCGAAAAGAAAAATGAGAGAAGAAAGAGTGAAAGAAAGATAGTGAAAGAGAAAGAGCGATAGAGAAAGAAAGAGAGATAGAGAGAGAAAAGATAGAAAGGAGCTAGATAGAGAGAGAGAGAAAAAGAGAGAGAGAGAGTGAGAGAAAACTAAAGATATAGCGAAAAGAGATGATACAGTGCCTTGCGGACTCATGACAGCATCTTCTATTCTCATTCACAATTCATACATTTATCATTATAACATATTTAGGAGTTAACAGAGAAGTGAAGAATTCATCCACAGTAGACATCACAAAAAACAAGGTCACCAGAGTCATCACAAAAACAAGGTCACCACAGACATCACAAAAAACAAGGTCAGCACAGACATCACAAAAAACAAGGTCACCACAGACATCACAAAAAACAAGGTCACCAGAGTCATCACAAAAACAAGGTCACCACAGACATCATAAAAAACAAGGTCACCACAGACATCACAAAAAAACAAGGTCACCACAGACATCACTAAAACTAGGTCACCACAGACATAAAAAAACAAGGTCACCACAATCATCACAAAAAAACAAGATCACCACAGACATTATAAAAAACAAGGTCACCAGAGTCATCACAAAAACAAGGTCAGCAAAGACATCACAAAAACAAGGTCACCACAGACATCACAAAAAACAAGGTCACCACAGTCATCACAAAAACAAGGTCACCACAGA
>JADKLZ010000104.1:3228339-3241922 GCA_021533235.1 Biomphalaria straminea
TCTCTCTCTCTGTCTCTCTCTGTCTCTCTCTCTCTCTGTCTCTCTCTCTCTCCCACAAGATTAAAACAAATAACATTATTTACATAATAAAATATATAGATGATTATATTCTGTCTCTCTAATCTGTCTCTCAATTGTCTCTCTATTCTGTCTCTATTCTGTCTTTCTATTATGTATCTCTTCTGTATCTCTATTCAGTATTCCATTCGTATTTCGTTAAATTTTCCTTTTTTTTTTCAACCAACTCTTATCTCTTCTTTACCTGTTTACAGTGTTTTTTATCTCCTATAATTAAAAACCCAGATAAACCCAGCCTTTCAACACCTTAGATAAGCGAGGTAATTAACTGAACGAGCTCGTCTCCCACGAGATCTAAAAATAGAACTTTGTTGACACAACTCACCGACATTAATAAGCACACCCAAAAAAAAAATGTGGACGATCAATTAAGAAAAGAAGAAAAACAAAAAGCGCGGGAAAAATCATAGGTTGTCGTCTGCAAGGCGAGGCGTTTGTCTTCAATTTGACGTCACGCAATAGGTTTGAGCTAATATTTGTTTTGTAGTGCTAATTGTTTCTATGACATTGCGTTGTTGTCAAAACCGAAAGTACGGAATCCCAAATGTATCAATTTCAAGAGGGAAAAAAAAAAGATGTTTTCTTTCTGTTGGTAATGGCTGTGTCCATAGAGATCGGTCATAGGCGACTTTTACAGCCCAGATACTGCCTACAGATTTTAGGCATTCTAAGAATGTGCGACGCCACGGTTAGTCTTAGGCGACTCTTACGCGACTTTCAAAGTCTCTTCCCAGCTGGTGCCCACAGATTTTACGTATTCTAAGAAGGTGCGACGCCATATTTTACGTGGGTGGCCATGGTTTCAATGTTAACCATTGAGAGCTCCTATCATCGCACTGCTCCGAATATTAAAAAAAAGTCGCTTAGGAGGTCGACTATCTGACATTTGACAGTGGTGCTCTGTTTAAATAGAAACTATGATACGTATTAGAAAAATGGTTGTCTGAACACAAAATACTTTTATTATTATTATTATAGCTTTTATATAGCGCTACTTTCATGATTATAGCATGCTCAGAGCGCTTTGGTCCAATCTCATTTGTGGACCAGTGGGAAGAGGGGGTATCTAGGAGTTGGTTTCCCGTGCTGCCTTTGGGCGCTCAGTAAACACAACTCTGCCCGAGTCGGGTGTCGAACCTCGAGCCCCCTTCTAGGTAGCCAAGCCAAGCCGACCTCAAGCCGCACTTAGCCTCTCGATCACGTTGAGAATCTTTCTCTATACCTATATTTTGCCTACGAACCTCTTTCAATGGCAGACCTCTCCATTCTTTTATCTTGTCTTCCCAACGTTTTACTGTCTGCCTCTTTTACTTTTTCCTGGTACTGTTCCCTGAAGGAAGGTCTTTGCGAGCCACGAAGACCTTTAAATTGAGCCATACATTTTCAGCTGGCTTTTTTTTTTTTTTTTACAATAGTTAGCAGGTAATTGAGTGGTCCAATCGCTGTATAACCCTGTCTAGTTTCTTAGGCTTTTTATATGCAATGAAACTAAGGGTCTCGAGAGCCGGAAAACACCCCTCCACGAGCAGGATATGACCAACCGGCCATGAATTGAACACCCATTGAGAGCAGACATCTTTTTTTGTTTTTCTGTTGTTGTTTTTTTTTTGTGGTGGGAAATGAACTCTGGCCTCTCTCACGTACTTGACAATCTATGACATCATCATCTCTCCCCCCCCCCTCAAACAAAGCCGTTAATATTTCATTACAAGATATTAACAACATTGAGCAATATGTAATGACGCTCATTAATAATAGATGCCAGTACATTGACCCCCTAGGCTGATCGCTTCAGTGTATACGTGTAGTTTGTAAATCCGGTGTCAAAGGTCAACATGTCTACCTATAGTTCATCTATCACAAGTTTCGAACCGATACATTTCTGAAACAACAATGATGTGTCAACTCACATGTATCTTGGCCTTACTACAGCATTGGGGGGAGTGGTGGCTCAGTGGTAAGGTGTTAGGTTTCCGATCCGTTGGTTTTCGGGTTCAAATCTCTGTGAAGACTGGGATTTTGAATTTCATGATTTTTAGGGAGCCCTCTGAGACCACCCAACCCTAGTGGGTCCACCTTCAACTCCCCCTTTCCTTTAGTCTGTTAGACCGTTGGGGCACCACACACAATTTGTCAACCACCTTTCTCCATTCCTCCCCGTCTTTTGCTTTGGATAGAGGCTTTTTAGAGCTTCTTTCAATGGAAGGCCTGCCATTTCTTTTATTTAGTCTTCCCATAGCTTTCTCTGTGTGCCTCCTCTTCTTTTTCATGGTACCCTGAGGAGGGTTCTCTGTGTGCCTCCTCTTCTTTTTCATGGTATCCTGAGGAGGGTTCTCTGTGTGCCTCCTCTTCTTTTTCATGGTATCCTGAGGAGGGTTCTCTGTGTGCCTCCTCTTCTTTTTCATGGTACCCTGAGGAGGGTTTTGGTGAGCTCCAAAGATCTTGTAATATGACAATTGAGTTTTAGTTTCCGTTTTTAGCGGCCCCCGTAAGGGGAAAAGCCGCTATTAGGTTTGTGCAAAATGTCCGTCTGTCCGTCTGTCCGTCTGCGGCTTGAAAAGTTTAGGTGCAACGGCTACTTTTAGTTTTCAAAAAGCAAACCGTTTAATTTATAAAATTAATTATGCAAGCGATTTTTTAATAACAAAACAGCATATCTAAAACAATTACGTGAATGTAAGGGAGGAAATGTTACTATAAGAAATGCTTTTGGCATGTAGATATCACGCACATTTGTTAAAATCAACTTTTAGCAGCGACTTTCGTGTACTAGCGTAAAGCCCGGAAATGACATGATTCTAAACTAATTTCTTAAACTTTAAAAAAAATCAGATTTAAAAAAAAAAAGATTACAAAGAGAGTTTGTGTGATACACAAACTCGGAGGCGGCCCCCGTCGGAGTCGGATCCCTCTTAGATCCGTCTATTCTCAAGATGTTTCGGATGTTCCTTCTAAGTTGAAAATAATTTTAACTTCTCGCTGGACGACGGAGGATGGCGAGCAGGGTATAAACCTGCCTTATCTTGATGTTTGCGCACTAGACTTTAGTTCGGATTTATCTTTGGTCCCTGGCTCAATTCCTGTATGCTCCCATCCTTAAACTATCGCAATATTTCTGAAAGAACAGTAATCTTGTAATCTTGTTTAACAATAGTTAGCAGGACATCGTGGGATCCAATCGCTGTAGCAACCCCATCTTTAATCTCTTGGTTTGTGATGCTGTTTTTTAAGTGTGATACCTAGTTTACTTTAGTAGCCTTAGTTTGTGAAAAGTACTGATTATTTCCGTTTTTTTTCTTGACTACGTAACCATTGGACTGTGGAGGAATTGTTTCTCTATTTACATTTACATATCCCTTAGTCTTTTGGACCGTTGGGGCACCAAGCAAGACTCGCCGACCGTCTTTCTCCATTCCTCCCTGTCTTTTGCATTGTTTAGAACCTCTTTCAATGGCAGGACACCTTCATTCTTTTATGTTGTCCTACCATTGTTTTCTCTGTCTGCCTCTTCTTCTTTTTTCTGGTACTGTTCCCTGAACGAATGTCTTTGCGAGGCCCGAAGATCTTGTAATATGGCCATGGATTTTAAGCTATGTTGTTTTTTTTTACTATAGTTACTATCTATCTATATATATATTCCTCTAAGTCTGAGGTCAAACAACAACATGCAAGCAAGCAACAACAAGCAAGCAAATAGGGAAGATCCCATGGCTTACGCACCACGGTGTGAATGGACCCAATCCGCACTATTTCATTCACAAAATAGCATAGACATAAATAAATATAGACCGGAAAAAGGAAGTAACTTCCTTTTTGAAAACACATGCATATATATCTACTATTGAATTATGATTTCTAAATTATGAAAAAAAAAATTGCATGATCCCCAGTCTTAGAGATTAAACACAATTTAAAGACATAGATTCTAGACATAAAATGAAGTACAATGCACAAATATTTGTTTCATAAAACTCTCTCTTATGAATTTGTGTAGTGAATGGAAGGGAGGTTAAAAAAGTGGAAGCCGGAAGAGATTATAGGCCTATTGTGTCGTAAGACTCTTGAAACTAATCTAGATCGACATTTAATAATTTCCGGAGATTTCCAGGACTTTTTCGCAGGCCAATATTTAATAAAATTTCATGAGATTTCCAGGGGCTTCTGGTAAATTAAGTCTAAGAGGCCATGGGAAATCTGTTATATGCTATAAAATGGTTTAATTTAATAATTTATACACCTAAAAATTAGCACGGGTCCATAGACATAAATAAATATAGACTGGAAAAAGGAATAGGTCCAATAAAAGTGCGGGAACCACTGCGGTCGCATATTTTGCAGTGCTTAAGGCCTGCCCTGGAAAATAGCGGCGTATGCTATGCCGCCGGTCGTCAAGAGGCCGCGGGAAATCTGTTATATGTTATAAAATGGTTCAATTTAATAATTTATACACCTAAAATGTAGCACGGGTCCAAAGAAAGTGCGGGACCCACTGTGGTCGCATATCTTGCAGTGCCTAAGACCTGCCCTGGAAAATAGCGGCGTATGCTATGCCGCAGGTCGACTAGTACTATACTATTTCTATACACCAGGACTCAAACCAACGACCTTCGGTTTGATTGCCAAGTAATATCCCATCAACGCTGTAGTAGCAGAAAGTATAGTAGTCCATTCAAATCTTGCTTTAACGGTTGAAATATAATTATTAGCGTTGCTTCAGTTATTTAAAAAAAAAACAACAACAACTGGATTAACACATCCAGTAAATTTTTCTCTCGTGTGAAATTCTCGCTCACGCATGACGGTTAAAACACTGCAGTGAACAGAAGTCGTGGTTGCTGCACCAGTCTCGGGTGTCGAGATAAACAATAAAAACTGTACGCAGGGCGCCGGGCACCACATGGGAACATTCTCTTGCCCGTTGGACATGACATTCTACGGTAATCTGATCTGCACAAATTCTGAGTGTTACTGTCGCTATCGGTCTGTCCGCTGAAGATGGTTTTAAAGTTATGTAGATTATGGTGTCAGAAAATATTTGGTTTGAGTATTTTTCGTCTTATTTTAACCAAACTTTTTTCCTCCCTCTCTTGTTTATTCGCTTGGGTGTCTACATTGTGTATTTCTTTGTCTTCTAGACAATGACGTCAGCGGAAATTTAAAGTAATGACGATGGTGGTGACGGGACAATAATATGTAGAGAGTATGGGTGTGATATACTAAACTGTTTCTTACAGTCTTACATATTAGAAAAAATTAAACTCAAAATTGGTGCTTCAGCCATTAATATTGATATATTACAAAACGCATTAAATTAATTATTTTTTTTTTTTTAAAGCTAAAGGCATATAAATCTATGCATTGTAATAGTAGGTCTAATATATAAATCTATGCATTGTAATAGTAGGTCTAATTATCTTAACAAGCGAATAAGAAAAAAAAATACAAAATCATTTTTAAAAACGTATCTAAGGAGAAAGAACTCCGTCTTTAAAACTACATCTACCAATAATGTACAAGTTACTACTACAATTCGCCATAATGCAAAATAACTAATTATCAATAATTAATGAACTTATTGGTTATTTTTTAAAATTGATTCATGTTAAGTTATTTACTATAAATAATTGTTTAAAGTATCAATTAGATCAGAGAATGCGTGAGGGAGAAATAGTGTTAACAATTATTTAAAGGGACTAAACCCAACAAATTTAGCGGTATCTGTGAATACAGAAGTACTAGTTTCCCTTGTTGCTATTAAACAAGATATGAATTATCAGTAATTGGTTACTGTTTTTAATTGATTCGTGTCTTGTCTATGCCAATAAATAATTGTGCTAAGTTTCAACTTGGTCCGAGAAATAACGTGGACACTTCTTATCAGACAGACAGACAGACAGAGTGAGTTGATAGAAGCTTTGTAAAAAAAAACATGCTTAACAATCAATTTAGAACTATATCAATGAGGCGCGGTGGCTGAGCGATAAAGCGCTTGGCTTCTGAACCAAGGGTCCCGGGTTCGAATCCTGGTGAAGACTGAGATTTTTCTTTCGGGATCCTTGGGCGCCTCTGAGTCCACCCAGCTCTAATGGGTACCTGACATTAGTTGGGGAAAATAAAGGCGTTTGGTCGTTGTGCTTTCCACATGACACCCTCGTTAACCGTAGGGCACAGAATCAGATGACCTTTACATCATCTGCCCTATAGATCACAAGGTCTGAAAGGGAAACTTTTTAGAACTATATCAATTTGACACACTTTTCGGAAACAAAACAAGAACAAACAATAAAAGAAGAAACGAAAATTCCATTTAAAAATACAATATACAATATAAAAAACTTTTGACTCTTTTCCCAGGATGCTAGCACTGACCTGCATGTTGGCCATGTGATAAAACTAATCAGCTTGAGAGGCAGCTAGTGTTAAAAGATGAGGGTGTCACAAGATGTGTTACAATAAGGAGCCACACAGATAAACGCGTTCATAACACATTCTAGTTAACACACATCTAGAATATGTATATAAATATAAAAAAAAAGAGCAGTGACCTTTCCATTCTTACACTGCACCAAGAGGTCACGCTGATCTTAGGTTTCACACCGGTAGAGGGGGAAAGGCGTTGGGTCAGTGTAGAAAAAAGGAGGGTCTACAGGGGTGTTACGTACTTGGGGAAACATGGTCGGGTGAGAACAGGAACGGCTGTCGCTGCTCGTCACGATGGAGATCTCCAGGGGCGATGACGGTGGGGGAAAACGCAGAGTTAAGGAGGGCGAGACTCGTGATTCGAATCTGTGCAACAATGCGGTTAATTCACTGCGACTGGAGATATTAATTGGCGCTTGCTTGATTAGGATTATAGCATATGCAATAATGTTTGTTTAAGTGTATGTGATGAAACAAAGCGAGGGAAAAGGGGCAAAGAGGGGTGGGGTCATCAAGCAGGCTCATATAATGTATTGTATCTAGGTGGGGGGGGGGGGAAGGAGAAAAGTCGAAGAAGAGAGGGTATGGCTAATCGAGGGGGGTGGAGTAGGAGTATTGTCCAAGGAGGACAGTGGCGTTCCGATGTTGTGGCACGTGGGACAAGCACCCAGGGCGTTGGAGAGTAGGGGCGCAAAATGAGCATCAAAGCCCTGTGGCGAAAAAATAGAACAATTGTTCGTGTTTGCATATCTATATATTGTTATTGTAGTAATGCTGAGATGGACAATTAATATCCAACTGAATTTCCATTTGTTTGGACCAAAAAAAGTATCTTATCTTATCTTGTATTATCTTATCTTATCTTGTGTTATCTTATCTTATCTTATCTTCTCTTCCTCCCTTTGTACACCACTTGGCCCGTCTTTCGTGCGGCGGGGGGGGGGGGGGGGGGCGGGAGGAGGCGCCGACAGTCTTGCTGCCACGGGCGCCGGACATTCTCAGTACGCCACTGGGAGTGTGAATGCTGTTATATAACTGTTCCTAAATGGGGTCAGGGCGGCGTGATAAGACGAGCGGCTGACAAATGAGGTCACTGAATGTACACTTGACACAAGTGTACTCAAAACTCGACTTTTACAATTCCCACAAGCTTTAATGATAATTGAGGGCGATGTGGTTCTACGGTAAGGGCGCTTGTCTTTCGAACTGAGGGTTCAAATCTCGGTGATTTTTAATTTCGGAATTTTTAAGATTCCTACTCTAATGAGTAATTGTCATTAGTTTGGGAAAAGTAAAGGCTGTTGGTCGTTGTCCTGGTCATATAGCACCCTCGTTAGCCATCAGCCATAGAAATAGATTAGCTTGACATCATTTGTCCTATAGATCTCAAGGTCTGAAAGGGGAACTTTTTTTATTATTATTCAGTAGAAGAGATTACCTGTTACCTATCCCTTAGTCTGTGAACCGTTGGGGCACCAAGCAAGACCTGTAGACCGTCTTTTTCCATTCCTCTCTGTCCTTTGCCCTGTTTAGAACTTCTTTCAGTGGCAGGCCCGTCCATTCTTTTACGTTGTCCTCCCACCGCTTCCTCTTTCTGCCTCTTCTTCTTTTTCTTGGTACTGTTCCCTGTAGGAAGGTCTTTGCGAATAGAAGAGATTACTTTGCCAAAAAAACAAACACATAAGACAAAAGTTACATGTTTTCTCAACAATTAAGGTTAATATCGTTCAGAAATTGTTCAAATTTGACAATTACTTGGTTGTCCATTGTCCTCTTTTGTAGAAACATGTACATACATGAACGAAGTCCTTGATATCGGGACACTGTCGAAGGATCTGTCTATGGAAGTCCAAAGGTTCAATGCAAAAATTAAGATTTTGTTGGTGCGTTTACCAGCCGACAAGTATGAATTGTTATTGTAACAGTTTTTATGTACAAGTACAACAAGGTGTACTTAGGGCTGGGTTAATCAACGCAAAGAATGTTCCTGTCCATCTCTCAGTCATTATCACGTTGTGTATAAGTCATGTGTCCTGCGCCATTGTATACAGGCTAAGGGGTCCAAAGGAACTTTATTACTATGACCGCTTTTTCCAAATCACTCGTTGAGAAATCTCCACAGGTTGTGTGGTATGAACTGTTCCATATTGCTAGAAATGTGAGGAGAAAATAAAACTTTTCTTTAATGTCAGCAAATTTTGGTTTAAATCTGGTGCAGACCAACATTGCATAATTTGAAAACAACTATTTTGTTGACAAGTAACATCTGGTCTATAGAGTGTGACAATTATACAGACGGACCTTGTTTGGAGTTACAGCTGCTTTCAAGTTACAAGTTGGTCACTCGGGTAATCTGACACACGTGTTGTTTAGGTGAGCACGTCAGCGAGTTCTGGTAACAACTAGGAGTGACACAGTTATAGGACGACATGTTGGACATGTAGTCGTATGGTTGTGATTAAGTTATAAGGTTAACGAGAGGTCAGTATGGCGTGTGTTCTTGTAACAGGACACAAGGTCAGTAAGTTACGTGTTATTTTTGAGAGGACAGCTGGAGTGCTTTTAAAGTGTGTATGTGGTAAGGAATTACCACAACAGATTAGACTCGTCTCATGAGGTAAATAGGCGCGGTGGCTGAGCAGTAAATTGCTAGGCTTCCGAACGGTGAGTTCCGGTTCGAATCCAGGTGGAGACTGAAATTTTTAATTTCGATATCTCTGGACGCCTCTGTGTCCACCCAGTTCTAATGGGTCCCTGACATTAGTTGTACACATGTCACCCTTGTTAACCTTAGGCCAAAGAAACAGATGACCTTCATGTCGTCTGCCTGACCACAAGGTTTGAAAGGAGAACTTTACGTATAACTTTTACTTTTACCATTTGGCGTTTCTTTATTTTGGGACAACTGGTAGTCTTCTATTGAAATTAAAATGTGGTGTGTCTTTATCATAAGAAAGCTCTACTGAAGTTAAAATGTGCTGTGTCTTTATTTAAGTGCCTAGAGATGACAATAAAATGAAATGATTTTCATGCTAATTCATTATGTTTTTATGTTTCATTGATAACATGTTTCGGTTATAGAAGTTATATAGGGGCGTGGTGGTCGAATGGTTTAAGCGCTTGGCTTCCGAACCTGAGGTCCTGGGTTCGAATACCGGTAAAGACTGGGATTTTGAATTTCGGGATTTTTAGGGCGCCCCTGAGTCCACCCAACTCTAATGGGTACCTGACTTTAGTTGGGGAAAGTAAATGCGGTTGGTCGTTGTGCTGGCCACATAGCACCCTGCTCGTTAACCGTTGGCCAAAGAAACAGATGACCTTAACATCATCTGCCCCATAGATCGCAAGGTCTGAAGGGGACACTTTACTTTTTTTTTTTTATAGAAGTTATATAAATTAATGTGTAATTGACTCAATGTGTTAGTGGCGTAATGTCTAAATGGAACGTCCTTATGTATATATATCTCTCTCCTTTAAACACCATAAGACTCCACTTCGACACACTGTTAAGAAAGGATCCGAGCCAAAGCAACGTCAGCCTTGGGTTTAGTCTTTTTAATTAAAACATTAAATCTTAGTACACTCTGGTGTCTCAGATACCAGGAGATAGCACAGCCTATAAGATAAGTCAGTGTTTGGTAGCTAGCTCATGTAAGGTGTTGAAAACAGATAAGTCGGATAAATTTATGGACCAGACAAAAATAAAAAAAAGATGTATTCATGTGTGTGTGTATGACTGTGTATGCGTGTGTGTTGGGGAGGATTGTAACAGTACACTATCGCGTGTGTATATATGTATACAAACTAGACAGAAAGGTGACGTCAAAACAGAATCTGGGAACTCGGATAAACTGTGCCACGAGAAGTAGACATTAAAAAAAATATTTCTTCAAACAATAGCTCATTGTGTTCAGTTTTATCCAGTTTCTAGATCTGACTTTATTTAGGAGTTAATTATATGCAATACTAGCTTGTTTATTCTATTCTAATACACGCCAAGTAACGTTTGTTCTCAAGAGGAATGATGCTTTTACAAATTATTTTCTTATACCAGCCTTGAACATTGACTTTAATAAAAGCTTACAGTAACTCACTCCGCCTGTCTGTCTGTCCGCCTGCCTGTCTGTCCGTCTGTCTGGTACACAAATTTTGAACACGTTATTTCTCCCACTTCCCTTTGTGGGGTCAAGTTGAAACGGAGCATAATTATGTACCAAGACAACTCATTTTATTAAATGAAGCCAAATAATAAAATAGTGGTGGATTATTAATACGGTTTCAAATTAAAAAATGAAAATATCTTTTACAGTATTGAGATATATTGCTGTTACTTAGTTAGGCTTCGGATTGTATTACAGTTTGTTGTACATATTATTTTGCCTGTTTTCGCTTTGTAATAAAGGCATTGTTTGCGAGTTTAAAGATAACGAATGATTGTACTATTTAACTTTTTTTTTTAAATTTTTATTTATTAATACATATTATATGTTTTTCTTTTGCTAAAATTCTCTTATATGGACAAGAAGTTGTTTTTTTTTATTTTATCTTTTTTTTTTTTTTTTTGGGGGGGGGGAGGTATCAGAAAGAAACGTTTTGACAACCAGCAAACAGAAGTCGAGATTCTTACTCGAGTTCCATTATTGTAAACCAAGCAGTTTATGCTGTTCAGCCACTCTTCCCGTGTGGCTCAACAGACCCAATTGCGACCTGGATATTTTTGCCACATTTGATGTATGCAAAGCCGTTTCACACAATTGGGTGTATGGAAATTCTCTTTTTTTATGGTCTGTTCTATCTGTTCCAAGACTAGTTGTATGTTCGAATGTGTTTCTGAGCACACTGCAATTGTTGAGGATGTGTGGCATTATTTACATCTGGGATCGTGGTTCTCTCGTATTATTGCTAATTAGGCTCCTATCGGACAGTGTCCCTTACGTTGCCTGATCCTTTCTGAAAGCTGCCAGCGTTCGTTCTTCCTATTTGTGAGTTTGAGATCATTCCAGACTTCCCGTCACGTGATACTATAGCTCCAACTATCGTATCACTTGGAATTCATTCACAAATCCAATCTACAGCATTGATTTATGTCATGTTATCATTGTCTTTTAAGAACGAAGGAATCCTATATGAATGTATATTGAAAACAAAAACGAACTAGTGGTAAAGGAAAAGATAAATGAAGAATTCCATTTAATCTTTAAGAGAAAAAAAAAAAAGACTGTCGAATCAAATTTCTAGCACGGATTGAAATATTTATGGAAAGTTCTCGACTACAGTCTCCATTTCAATTTGTCCAGTGAGACTTTCCAGTGTGGCTCACGCGATACGGCCACTAGGACCGCGAAATGTAAACAGCCAAGACCTATCAAATAAACGAGTCGGCCAGACATCAAAGAGCCCCCCACTAGTAGGGTAAGGGTGGCCTGGAGCAGCTCACCACTGACCACACTTGTCCTTGTCAGTCCAGCACCTGTTCCACCTGAGTCCATAGTTTACCTATGCCCACAGCCCTTCCCGTCTCAACCACGGCCATTACTTTAGTCAGCCTGGACTAGAAGATGGACATGGCAGTTAAATAGTCAGGCTATTTATAAACAATGGGTGTGGTCCGAGTTTTTTTTTTTTTTTTTGAGTTAAGGAGCAGGGGTGATAATTAAATAACAGTTTCTAGTTAACAAAGATCTAGAGTTGAACCAGTACGTTCCAGAGTTATGGTTAATTTCAGGCTAAAAATCAGTTCCAAACCATGTTATATAGATCTACTATGACATGCAAAGTACGCGTCAAGGTCCAAGTTTAAAAAAAGCTTAGAGTGTTTGAAACAGCTTATATGTGTACAGTAATTGCGCGGATAAGACGAATTTTGAAATTGCTAATAATCAATCAACACAATACTAGTACGATGTTTGAATTTAATTATCTAGGCAAGGGTTGGCCAACCTATGGCACATGTGCCAACGGTGGCGCATTGCATGATAACAAGTGGCGCACTACACCCAGAGATGATACAAAGAAAAAAAAAAGTCTGATCGTAAAAAAATAATAAAACCAATCTGCAAGAATGGGCTGCTGGGACTTTAACTCATTAGCTACTATGATGTCAGAGACCCAAATGGTTTCAATACTATTAGGCCCGAAGCCCAGAGCACTGGGTACACTGTAATCCTTCGATTTAAACAAAACCTTACTCTTCTTTTAGTTAATAAGCTTATGTCCTTTTTTCTTTAAATTCTGGTCTCAACCAGTTACTTGGACTACTAACAATAATATTAATTAATTCTTTTTTTAAAAAAAAAAAAAAAAAACCTCAGAATTTGCGCTATTTAATTTTAGCTTTGTCAACAAAGGAATCCTAGCCCCTTTTTATGGCCTTCTCTTTTTTTAATTAGTTTGTATTTAATTTTTTTTTTTTTTTAATAGAGAAAATTTTCTCGACACAATCAAAAAAGTTTGATTTTCGGTGATATTTTAGTATAATTAAATAAACTTATAATTGGTAGAAATGTCTTTTTCATGTAGTCAAAAAAAATACAAGGACGTTTTATAATAAAATAATCAAGTTACCATAAAAAAAACAATACTTGAAGAAGAACTTGAAGCAATACTTCTAGACGTACTTGTAGAAGTACTTGAAGAAATACTGGAAGAAGTATTTGAAGCAATACGTAAAAAAAAGTACTTGAAGCAATACTTGAAGAAGTATTTGAAGCAATACTTAAAGAAGTACTTGAAGCAATATTAAAGAAGAACTTGAAGAATTAAATGAAGCAATACTTGAAGAAGTACTTGAAGCAATACTTAAACAAGTACTTGAAGCAATATTTAAAGAAGTACTTGAAGCAATACTTAAAGAAATATTTGAAGCAATACTTAAAGAAGTACTTGAAGCAATACTTGAAAAAGTATTTGAAGCAGTACTTAAAGAAGTACTTAAAGAAGTACTTGAAGCAATTCTTGAAGAAGTACTTGAAGCAATACTTGAAAAAGTACTTGAAGCAATACTTAAAGAAGTACTTGAAGCAATACTTGAAGAAGTACTTGAAGCAGTACTTGAAGCAATACTTAAAGAAGTACTTGAAGCAATA
>JADKLZ010000104.1:3241932-3268686 GCA_021533235.1 Biomphalaria straminea
AAGTACTTGAAGCAATACTTAAAGAAGTACTTGAAGCAATACTTGAAGCAGTACTTGAACCAATACTTGAAGAAGAAGAAGTACTTGAAGCAATACTTGAAGAAGTATTTGAAGCAATACTTGAAGAAGTAAATAAAGCAATACTTGAAGAAGTACTTGAAGCATCCCACGACATCGTCCTTGTCTTGTCTCCAAAATAAAAGTTTTGAAAAAATAAAATCAATAAAATCGCTTTCTCAATTCAGACACAAGACACATTGAAGAACGTTCACATGATCTGTCTGAGTATCAGCTTTCTTTTCATTTTCCTTGGACGAATCTGCTGATTTTTGTCCACTAAAGCATTTTCTACGAGGACTGGATAATAATCTAAACATCTTTGAAGGACTTATTGACCTTGTTTTACTCTGTAAAATCAAATTAAGAGATTCCAACAAATTTTCAAAAGCAGACCTATTTTGGGAAAATTATCAGCTAAATTTAGTAGACTCGTAAGTGTCTGCAGTGATGGAGCACCGACAGTGATTGGTAGAGGTACCTGAATCAAAGTTATGTATTTCAACTCAAATCAACATACAGATTTGTACAAATGCTCCTTCTGCCCTAGTGCTATCAGAGAATGGAATGGGTTGCCTGATCTAGCCAGGAAAACCAGTGCTTTTGTCAGAATTTAAATCATTGGTTAATATGCATGACTAAATGCATGACGCGTAGGACGTAGTCATCATCGTCTGTATTGTATAAGAAGTAAGAAGAAGATTTCATCCAGACAGTCAGACAGACGGACAGACAGACAGACGGACAGACAGACGGAGTGACCTATATAAGCGTTTTTTTTAATAGACGTCAGCAACATCTAAAAAATAATTTTAATAATTGTTTACTTTTGGAGACCCACTTACTAAGCACATTATTTGTTTATCTGGATGTCATTTGCATCTAAGACCATACACACCTAAAACGCTCACACTTACATAGAAACTTGAACAGAAAGTCAGAAAAAAAATTCGCAGCTGTGTTGTGGGATAAAGTCGATAAAAATCCACATTCAGATGGTTTGAGGCCAAATGTTTGTTAAAGGAACCTGGTTTGACTTCTTTAAGAGTACTTGGCATATCTCATATACTGTAATTTTTCGATTGACACGTGCTCATTCAGTGAGAGCCAAATTGAAAGATTTTAAATCTTTTTGGCTTTATTTGGCTTTCATTTTTTTTTTTGGCAAAAATTAACTTGTGACTAAAAGTTACAATCTGGGTAATTTCAGTGTGTGTGTGTGTGTTTTGCGTGCGTGTGTTTTTTTTTGTTTTTTTTTTGACATCAGTGTGTTTAACTTGTAAAAATGTTTTTTTTTAAATGTTTAAACTGTATGGCAAGGCAGATCTGGAACATGGTATTTAAAAAAAAAATACTTGAAACCTGGCGAGCTGTTAAATATTTTGACACGTGACCAGCGCATGTCTTTCAGTCTTGTCAGTAGCGTCTGTCAGAGAGGGGAGACACTCATCAACGCCTCTGACTGCTTCGCAAGCTAGCTGCTAAGCGCAGAGATTAGAGAAGCTTCAACAACATGGCGCTACAGTCTCAGTAATCCGTGTCAAGCTACACGGGCTAAACACACACACACACAAATACACATACACGCTCATACAACGCATACAAGAACACACGCACTTATTTTGTAACACGTAGAGCTAGACTAAGTCAACAAAACATGATGTGGGAGCTTTGAGTCTTTTGTAATTCTAAAAGGATTTTACATGACACATCATTTTTTTTTTTGGACTTTTTCGTCTTACGTTTTGTATTGTAAAATGTTTGACATAATTCGGATGTTCCTTCAGAGATGAAGATAATTTAATCCTAATCCAAAACCTCCCGCATGACGACGGGGGGGGGAGGGGAGGCACGGGGCATGGTATGAACCCAGGACCATCGAGAACTCCGAACGACAGTCCAGCGCGCATACAACCAAAACTAAACCTGCTTTTTTAATCCTTATAAAAATGTGTCGTTATTACTAGGACTCTTTTCACATACAAAGTCAACACAACAGAAACATACACATAAACAGAACAGACACAGCATAAAGAGTTCATTCAGAGACTGCACACGGGCATCTTGGTCCTTTTCATGTTTCCTGATCAACGAGTGACGTTGATATTGTCCATGTAGCCGTCCGACATAACGTTGTGTCAAAGGTTGATGTTATAACCCCCCATGCGATTTCCCGCCCATGGAAAATTACTTTTTGGAGCGTCTAGAGTCTAGAGGTTATGAGATGACTTAAATACAAGTTATTTTAAGTCCTACAAGGATGGAAGGAATTGGTGGAATTCAGATCCTCTGGAAAAAAAAAAGATGTATTCATCCTTCTAGAATTTGTGACTAGATAGCTAGGTTCTTTATGTCTACCTGTCTTGTCTAGAAGCTCTGAGTGTTGGAGTTTCAAAATATGAAGCAAAAATAAAGAAGCTGAGAAAAGAAGCAGGGATATCTGCAGCAGAGCCAATCTACCCGAAGCCTTGTATCAGGGCGGACCAATCGTTATAAAAGGCCTTAACACTGACTAGCAACGTCACAATCTGTGGGAAGTTTAGACCAATAGCTCGTTGCCACGTCGTACAGACCTAGATCACCTATATACATCCCAATAATTAACTCTTTCTCTCCATAATTATTTACCACATTTTGGTGGAATCAACGTTGGTATCGTCGATTCGGAGAGAAAGAGTTAACAAGTTATTTCCTTCATTATGTATCAAACAAAATAATTAATTACCAATTATTAATTGACTAATTAGTTAATTTTGTAATTGATTCATGTTTTGTTGGGAACAATGAATAATTGTTTAAAGTTTCAATTTGATACGAGAATGGTTGTGGGAGAAATTAGCTGTTCAATTATCTATTGGGACGAAACCCTACATATTTAGCAGAATCTGTAAATACTGAAGGATTAATTTCCCTTGATGGCATCAAACAAAAAAAATAATTGCCACTAATTAATTGACTAATTCTTTAATTCTCTATTAATTCATGTCGTGTCTATACCATTGAACAATTGTGCAGAGTTTCTACTTGACCCGAGAATAGGCGTGGGAGAAATAACGTGTACAAACTTTTTACCTGACAGACAGACAGACGGACGGACAGAGTGAATTGATATATGCTTAGTAAAAATGAAAAAAAAAGGTTTTCGCAAGGGCCAGATCTATCTTAAAAATAAATATTGAGAAGACGAAGAATGCACACAGGGCTACACTTGGTTAATTGGGGTCCCTTAGGGTAGTGATATTGGGACCCAAATAAAGCAGAAATAAAAATAAAAATAAACACCGTACAAATAATTGAACTTAATTTTAACAGTTTGTTTGAAACTATCTATATTGACAAGTAACGAAATTTAGTGAAGTGCCTCTTTGCGTTCTTCGCGCTTTGTTTGAGTTTAAATTCACCAGACTCGAAAACATGTTTTGACATAAGGAATACGATTCCTCTTCTAGTATAGGGGTATCCTAACATTTTGGAATAAACATTGAGTTATAGTACAGACTTAGATCTAGGCTAGTAGACACAAATCTCAAATAATGTTTGTTTGTTTTTTTCCTGTGCGAGGCCCTCACCTATTAAGGGGCCATGGGTAGCTGCCTAGTTCGCCTATGCTTAGGGCCGGCCCTGATACACAGACTATAAGAAGGAAAATTTTTGTTTTGGGGGTAAGAAGAAGAAAATGTTTTATAGTGGGTTAGGGATCGTTCGTAAATGACGTCACGCAAAAATGAACTTTTTTTGACCCCCCCCCCTCCCTCTTGTCACAAAGTGTCACAAATTCTCAGTTCCCCCTCCCCCTTTTGCGTCATGTCACAAAATAAAAAAAAAATTATTTAAATTATTTATTATAAGTTGCAATTTTGGTTATCGTTTCCAAAAAAAAATTAGTTTGGCTTTCAACTATGGATGGCAGTCCTTTTTTTTTTTCGCAAACAATCAGCTTGGCTGCCAAATCTGGATTAGTTTCAATCGCTTCGTCTAAAGCTCGTTTACAGGGCCGGTCTTAGGCCACTGCAACCTATGCGGTCGCAGTGGGCCCCGCGCTTTCATAGGCCCCGCGCTAATTCTATGTGTAATTATTAATTGCAAAATATATCCGAAAAATTCCTGGAAATGTTTTGCACTTATTAAAATCTGAAAACTCACAAAAATCTCATGAAAAATAAACAGATTTGTCATTTGCGGGTGTCATTCATTGCGGAAAACAATCCTAAGCGCGATAAAAGAAAAAAGGCATTGTCAGCTTTCATGTTAAAATGTAATAGACCAAATCAGGCAACTTTTCACCTTAACAGGACGTTCCCATGCCTTATTTTTATAGTCACTAGCATATAAATATTCCATAGGTTACAAGATTCGTAAAGTAAAGCTAACTTGATCGCAATTTTGTACTTAGATTAGAATGAAAAATAAAGGAAAGCCGAATTTATTTTCTCATACAAAATCTTAATTTTCACTTATTATCCTTATTCCCACCCAGACTATAGGCCCCGCGAAATCAGTTTTGCATAGGGCCCCGCAAGCGCTAGGACCGGCCCTGCTCGTTTAGTAGGCAGCTAGCAATACTGTGCGCAGCTTTTTGTAGATTTCTCTTCGATCTATCTAGGAAAAAACATGTTCATGTTGAAATGAGTACCTAAAAAATGTTTTTATTATTCGAAGATTTTTAAGTTTGAAAAAATATTTTGTTTTGTGTGGTTTTTTTTTGAGAATTTTAATTTTGTGACATCACAAAATCGTTACCCCCCCCCCGTCACATAGTGTCATATTTTCTCAAACAACCCCTCCCCCCTAGAGCGTCACGTCATTACGAACGACCCTTTATATAGAATTTAATTAACTAATATTATGTTTTTATTATTATTTTTTTCTGACTTTTAGTGTTCATGGTAATAAGTTTTCAGCAATAAAAACGTTTAGCTATCGCCAATTTTAAACAACAAATGTGAATTAAATTGTGGTCTTTAAACATGCGCATAATATTTTTATTATTTTAAAGCCAAAACGGACCTTAAATATCTATTCTAAAGCAATGTTAAAATGCAATTATAGAATGGCAGAATTTAAGTCACTGGTAAATATGCATGACTGAATGCACGACGCGTAGGACGTAATCATCTTCTTTTTTGAAGTAACGTCTGTATTATATAAGATAAGTTAAGTGTGGATTTGAACTCGGGAAATTCAGTGCAATGATAAGACAGAAGGAGCCATATAATACAAAACAATACACTACACTACAATACAATACAATGCAATACAATACAATTCATTACATTACATTACATTACAATACAATACAATCAAATACATTTAATTACACCATTTGACACTATTTAACACATTATGTGGCAAATAAGTATGACTCAGAAACACTTTCAGATGCGTTGACGTTCTTTAAATCAACAATTACCCAAAAACATTGCTGAATTGTAAAAAGAAGCTTGTATTTATAAAATACATTCTACATCACACCATATCTAAAATAGTGATATGTAGACAATAAATCAATTGCGGTGCCCCACAGAGGGTCACTAGAATGTAAAAGACATTCAGCAGTTCCAGAGTTAATATTTTCAATAAAAGTACATCTTAGTAACTCTTCATTCTAGTCCAGAATCGTGTCACTATTATGTATAGTCACTTTTATAGACGTTTTTTTTAAAGAAGATTATTAGATCTTCGTCTTACGAGTAACCTTGTGTTAAACTAGTCGTCCATGTTATCTTATATAATACAGACGTTACTTCAAAAAAAGAAGATGATTACGTCCTATGCGTCATGCATTTAGTCATGCATATTAACCAATGACCTAAATTCTGCCAAGTCACTGGTTTTCCTGGCTAGGTCAGGCAACCCATTCCATGCTCTAATAGCGCTAGGGAAGAAAGAGCTTTTGTACAAATTTGTCCTAGCACATGTAGTGTATGTGTTTAGTGTATCTTTGTGTCTTTATGAGTATTTTATTAAATTTTTGTTTTTGTATTTGAAAATTATGGTTTAGTGTTTTATTTATAATTGTTACTTTACTTTTGAGCCTTCTATACTGAAGGCTTTCTAAATTTAGTGATTTTACTAAAGGTGCTACTCTAGTCAAATATGAATATTCGTTTGTTAATTAGAGACTTTAAACTCTATAAAGTTATTGGTATTCCTGTCTGATTCAGGCAATCCGTTTCATTTCTTTATAACACTATGGAAAGATACACACTTGTAGGATTTGTTTTAATATATGGATTAAGAGAAGTACCTCTGTGTCTGAATATTTTAATTGGATCTATTGTTTGGTTTGTCATAGTTTGGTCCGTTTACTGATAAATGTATTTTATTTTTTTTCAAAAATATTTCTCTTAATTGATAATCCCTGTAAAGGTACGCAATCCGTGTGTGAACTCTCTCCATAACCATCTCTCATGCCAGGCAGAATGACAGACTACTCTCCCCTGAAGTCCGCGGAACGCTTCCTCATTAGCCAGGTGAGTCTGGACAGTATAAGCCAGACAACAAAACAACATTTGCCAATTTGTCCACTCTGATCATGTCAAAACACGGGTAGAAAATAAACAGGAGCCGGCCCCTTCGGTCCATACCTTCACGACTGGGAGGGAGATAATGTATTGGTAATCAGTATCTGACCTATCAGTCGTGCCATTTTAATAGAGCCTCTATTTCTTTTTTTTTTAGTTCACTATCATCCGTCCTCTCTGGCAACTAATCTGGCACTCTCCTCTCTCTTTCACCCCCCCCCCATTTTTTTAAAAACCAATCTTCCTCTCTATAGTAAATATCCCCCCCACACACACACACACATACCTTTCCGAACAAATAAAAACAATCAACTGGACACCCAAGGCGCTTATGAAAAAGGGGAGTTAATCATCTTCCCGCGTCAAGAGAGAGTGGGAAAAAGGCTTAAGAGTTGTCTCAGCAGTTTATCCCTGACAGGTTCAGACCTGGACTCTGTAATGATGAGAAAGTTGAGCTGACAATGTCATTTTGACAGCTGGCCCGCTCACTCCACAAGCCCGTAATTTATTTTTTACTCACCTTGATAGCGATAAGCATCAAACTTTGACAACCTTTAGGTCTACTCTCGGGGTGGTGATTCGACGCCAAGGGCGCTGTTGGTGTAGGGGGTGCAGCTAGGACACATACCTGGCTCAAGCAATGGTTCTTCATCGCTTCATCTCAGTCAGTAGAATGCCAAAAGTTCACCGGCAATAACTCAACAGTGTTTATGTTAATAGAAGTTCATTCCAGTACTTACTCTACAAACAATTAAAGGGAGAGAATTCAGAAGAGCTGCATGGCTGCTATCAAACCGAATGCCATTTTAAAAACTCGCTTCATAGAGCACCAAGTAGCTATAACAATGTTATATCATTTGTAGCCGTTTTCTTTCTACCGTGTTTGACTCTCGAACTCTAAAAACAAAAACCTAATAGTACATATGATCGGCTTTGATTAACAAAATAAAAAAAAAAATTCCTACGTATAATTTATTGTATTGATTGTTTTTCTCTTAATAACTAATGAATGTTTGAATAAAATTTAATACTACAACCTTACTCTATTTCCTCACGTCCCTTCCCAAGAAAGAATCCTAGTTAAGCGAATACACAGTTCTACTACACTATATAATATTCCAGTGATTGTCCTTTAGATCTAGACATATATAAATATAGACTGGGAAAAGGAAGTAACTTCATGTAACTTGAAAACTTGTATATCTATTGAATTTGGATTTCCGAATTATGAAAAATTTAAAAATTGCATGATCTTCAGTCTTAGAGAGTAAAAAACAATTTATAGCCATAAAATAAAGTACACACAATTGCAATGTACAAATGTTCACTTCATAAAACTCTCTTATTGGCCAGTCTATATTTATTTATGTCTATGATATAGAATATAGACTTAGAAGACGATGCGCACAATTTTGTTGAACATTTATTTATTAAACTCTTGAATGAATAAGGCCTACATTCGGAAATACACAAAATCTTCGTGTTTCTAGTTCTCTAGACAAATTAAATTTTTTTTTTAATACATTAAAAAAATTATTATGGTCAAACTTGACCGGATGGCTACCTGGTCGAGCGGTTTGCACGCTGGACTGTCGTTTCGATTTATCGATGGTCCCGGGTTCAAACAATGCCCGCTCCCATCCCCCGTCGTCCTGCGGGAGGTTTGGACTAGGAAATAACTATCTTCAGCTCTGAAGGAATTTCCGAAACATGTAAAACATTTTACAAACAATTTTCTCACCGTGACAACGAGCTAGAATTTTTTTTTCTTTTCTCCGCGATATACATCAGCTGTTAAATTTCTAGGAAAATCTTTAGAGCCGTTTTCGAGATCCGTGTCCAGTTCCTTTAGCTTCAGGATCTATTTAATTATTTGGAGCAAAATGATCACTCTATAAGATTTCTATTTGTGCAGGAATGATTCGTGTTTTGTTAGCTTTAGTGGTTATTTGTGCAAAGTTTCAACTTGATCCTAGAATGGGAAGTGGGAGCAATGAAATGTATACCAGACAAACAGACAGACAGACAGACAGACAGCATGAGTTGATAGAAGCTTTTAAAAAAATTAGGTTTACATTGTCAAGGGAGATAACTCTGTTAAAGATTTGAAAGCAATAATTTACCATCAAACTTTAGACTTCCGTTGAAAACAGCCTCACATCTCGCCAGTTGTTCTCTGTTCATACCCTTAACCTTAAACGTAGATATTTGAAGTAAAAAAATGATATCACCATAGATATACATACATAAATATAGACTGGAAAAAGGAAGTAACTTCATGTAACTTGAAAACATGCATATCTATTGAATTCGGATTTCCAAATTATGAAAGCTTACAAAATTGCATGATCTTCAGACTTAGAGATTAAATAAAATTTATAGACATAAAATAAAGTACACACAATTGCAATTCACAAATTCCCAGCTCATAAACTCTCTTTTTGGCCAGTCTATATTTATTTATGCCTATGGATAACACTAAAAGGTGTGTTCATTAAAAGATATGAACCGTTCGTGCCCAGAATGAAAGAAAATCGAAATGATACTTAATAAATAGCCCTTTGATTTTCGAATAAGCGGTGATATATTTCTGGAAACTCCATCATCATAATCACGTTTATAGTGTCAGGGCAAAATTAAATGAATTGTTTATTAAGTAAAACAAATTCTTTTCATATTCTGTTTCTTTAGTCACATCTGAGAAGAAATAAAGTCTGTAGCAGTTTAAAAACAACAGAATATAAAAATGAGAAACAAAAAAAAACTAATTATAAACAACGAAACAAAACAAAATTACATTCTTTGATTTATGAATACTTGGCCCACTAAACAAAAAAGTCTATAATTCAACCCAGATTCGGTTATTTCAACCTGTCCTTTATTTCTCAGGTAAGTACACCGAACGTGACCTCAGTACCAGATTGGTTTGTTTAGATTTGTGTGTCGACTTCTTCTAGCTCTGTAAAAATTGAGTTTCTGGGTTTTTAATGATCCCGTTAATGCCAGACCAACTTAATGACTGTATCCGATGGGGAAAACTCCAGGGCGCCCCGTGGCGCGTAACGCCAACATGATTCTCCCTGAGTTCCACTGAAAACCTTTTTGTTTTGTCGGTTTACCGAATGTCTCTCTCTTCCTCTCTCTCTCTCTCTCTCTCTCTGTATTTTTCCGTCTCTCTCTCTCTCTCTCTCTCCCATTCCTTTATTTACAATTAAGTTTTTACAATATAAAGAGGGCACATACTTCTACTGCGAGTTCATGCTGAGTATGGTGTCATTCTAATTGTGTCACTGAGGCGCCCAGGGTCAGGAGGGGTACTAGAACTACATAGGTAGTTTTTTTTATAGATTTTCTTGTTTATATGCTGTTCATTTTAACATCTTCTTGGGGACTTTCTCTCTCTCTCTCTCTTTTTTTTCTCACTTTATATATTCTGTTAGTTTTTAGTCTGTTTATTCTCTTTCTTGTCTCTTTCTTTCTGTCTTTCTCTTTGCCTAAGATTTCAATTAGTTTACAAAGTGACTTATGTCCATCAACAATGGTCATCATCTGGAGAAAACGACATGAAACTAATATATCTTCATAGACATCTCACTCGTAGACAAACTAACTTCGTATTATGCCATTAAAATTTTTTCTAAGCGGACCATTCTCTTCAGCAACATACAGAGTTGACTGTTTCCTGTTTTCTTTAACTTTATGATACACCCCCACAGACCTCCCCACACCCCTCACACCCCCACAGACCTCCCCACACCCCTCACACCCCCACAAAACAATAGATTTATGAAGTCAAACAACATCCGAACTTCTTTAACTTTACCATCTCTTCAAATAAACGCTCGCCTCGTTAGCTTTCAGCAGAACTTTTATACATTGCTTGGGTGCCGATGGATGCGAGGAGAATAGAAGCCTCGAGCCCCCTCCTTAAAATTTTCCCACCTTCCTCAAAGTCGGCGTCGCCCCTGTTCAAAGAGCCTGGAGTCTGAGCCACGCCAGCGATTTGATTAATGAGAGTCCGGGCATATCTCAGTAGCCACAACACACTACACCAGAAGGCTTCGACCGAGAGCTCGGTAAAAAACATTAGGGGAATTCCGCGAGCGCTGACTTCGTCATAACAGGCATACTCGAAGCTATGATTTCGGCGACGGGAACTCTTTGACGGGAAATCTACGACGGGAAACATACGAATTATTCAAATAGTTGAGCCTTTAATTAAGCCCGATGTGTTTGTTTTTACAGAGAATCGGGGTTCTCGCGTTTTCAGTGTTGACACTTAAGAGAAGCGTAGCCGAAAACATCAGTTATTCCGAGCATTCTTCCGTATCGGCTGAGACTCGCACAAGTACCAGATAGCAGATAATGTATCCATCAATAACAACCCCGCACAACGGAATGTACACTTTTAAATGTTTTGTCTTTTGGGTCTTTGATTTTTTTTATCCTCCTTCTCCATTATTTGTGTGTGTGTGTGTTTCCATTCCTGTAACAGACACAAAATAGAGCAATGAAATTCATATGAAAGGAATATTCACATTAGACTAGAGTAACACCTATAGTAAAATTACTAAATTTAGAAAGCCTCAAGGATAGAAGACTCAAAAGTAAAGTAGCAATTATACATAAAACACTGAACCATAATCTTCGAATACAAAAAAAAAAAAAGATTTAATAAAATACTCAGAAAGACACAAAGAAAAAGGCATGTTTCTTATTTCATATGCTAGGACAAATCTGTACAAATGCTCTTTCTTCTATAGTGCTATTAGAGCATGGAATGGATTGCCTGAGCTAGCCAAGAAAACCAGTGACCTTGCGGAATTGAAGTCATTAGTTAACAAGCATAACTAGATGCATGACGCGTAGTACGTAATCATCTTTTTGAAGTAACGTCCCTATAATAAAAGAAAATAGGTTAAGATAAGATTATCTTGTCTTATAAATAAAAGACGTTCTTTAAAAAAACCGTCTATATGTATTCATTTGTTGACCTAATTAATTATCGAATATCATAATATCCTAGCAAAACGCAGAACTGCAGAAGATGGTAACAAGTTGTGTTCAAACAGGCACCATCAAGACGGCAGCCCAGAGCGTACACCACACGACCAGGCAGCCACCCCAATTGTAGCGACATTAAGGTCTTATGTACTAAAGATACTAATGGAAACTTACTGTAACTAAATGACACAGAAACAAGCTAGATACAAATACAAAAGTCATACACACAAAATAAAGAATCACAACAGCCACAAACAAAGGACGTCATATGAAACACACGGACACACACACACAGAACCACACATACAAAGAACCACCCACACACAGAACCACACATACACAGAACCACCCACACACAGAACCACACATACACTTATAAAACAGCTTAAAATTTGGTCCACACAAACCATGGCGGTCCAAATGATAGTTTAACACTCAGTGGCCAGAGATCTGTATCTGTAGACCGTCAGTACCGAAGGGCCACCAAAGTTGAAATGATCATATAACATTAGCTCAGTGATGGACAGGTGACTGGGCTGATTGCCCAGGGTTCGTCTCACATACGGGGGTAGGGGTAGGATGAAGGTGTGGTTTTAACTATAAAAAAAAAAATGCCAGAGCAGACATTTTTCCACATTATATTCAAACCATGGCCAATGCCCAGGCACTCATGTCCATTTCTATGAGATGATCCATAGGGGCTTCGAGATGGAAGAAGGCCAGAGATAAGAAACAAAAAAAAAGTATGGACCTAATTACTAACTAACGAAAAGAATGTACTTTAGAACGCTATAAGTCAGCGAATACCCGTCCTAGAAATATTGTTATAATTCATTTTAAAAACAGTTAATATACGGTGTTATGCGAAATCAAGATGATGCTTTAATTTATTCATAACATTAAATTAATATATATTTGTATTACTATATTTGTACTTTTAAAGAAACCCGTGACTATCGTGAAGACAGGCTAGAGCGCTTACCACACAGTCAGGCAGCAGTCCACATAAATGAATGCATTTTAAATTATTTAAATTTTAAATTTTTCGTCAACATACAACCATCACGTGATCGCTGTACTTGTAATGCTTAGAAAAAAAACGACGAAGATGTAATTAAAAGAATAGACTCTCACTCTCTCTTTCTCTGTCTAGTTTGTTAAACTTTTCACACTTTAAGAAACACACAACACACACATACACAAGCATGAACAAAAAAAAATTCATTTTATGTTCTTTTCATGCCCGCAACGATTTAAGAAACAAAAAAACAAAAGTCTATTACATTTTTACAGCTTTCAAGATAACTCTTTCACAGTTTGTTTCAGCCATCACATTTGAAGACCAGTTTCCAGACATTTGATAATATCACTTACTTTTGTTAAGCATTTAAGACAGCAAAAACACATGGCAACCTGGCATACAACAAAACTTTTTTTTTAACCTTTGTTTTTATATGCCAGATTTTTTGGCTACATCTTGTATACTAATAATTAAAGAAAAAGAATGTAGTTATGTTTGTTTTAAAGAAATACTGTTCTTAATTAGGTTAAGTTTGGTTTGTTTTTAAAGGCAAACGGTTAACGAGGGTGTAGTGTCGCCAAGACAATAATCAACCGCCTGTAGTTGGTTGAGAAAGGTAAACCCTAAAACTTCTGACATTGTGAGTCGGTACAGAAGTCAATCACTTTACCTGTTGCTTTATTAAATATTTTAGAAAACACAAAAATAAATATACACAATAAAAAAAAAATATTTTGCATTAATATTTGTTATGAGATTTGAGAAAATAACCTTGGTTTTGTAGAAAATATTATTTATCGTTATTCCGTCAATGAACTCTGCCGCTAACACTCTTTTTCAGAATTTTTTTTTTTACATTCTAGATATAGATAAGAAAAAAAAAACATGAGATTATATGAAATATATTTTATAATATCGGATTAATTCTAGAAAAAAAAAGTTAATATTTGCATTGCTATGATGCTAGAAAGTCAGAGAGAACTAAAGAGAAAGAGAGAGAGAGAGAGAAAGAGAGAGAGAGAGAGAGAGAGTTGATCAATTGTAATGAGAACAAACTAGATAAACATTTCCTAGAACACATGGAAATGAAAACATTTTTGATGGAAGTAATTAATTAATTAAATATGCGCTTACTTTTTACACATAGTTCTATATATAGTATATAGCTTTAGACGAAACTAGTAGCATAAACATTCCATCTCCCTAGTGTCTTTAGAGCATGGAATGGGTTGCCTGAGTCAGCCAGGAACACTAATGACTTTGCAGACTTGAAGTCATTGGTTAGCATGCATGATTGACCTAGCAACGCGGGTAGGACGTGGTCATCTTCTTTTTTTGAAGAAACGTCTGAATTTTATAAGATAAGATAAGCTAAGAGCGGAAATAGTTTAAACACTAGTTTGTTCTCATTTCAATTGATCAATTCACTCTCTCTCTCTCTCTTTCTCTCTCTCTTTCTTTCTCTCTCTGTCTCCCTCTTTCACTCTTTCTCTCTCTTTGTCTCTCTGTCTCTCACTCTCTATTTCTCTTTCTAACTTTAGCTCACTTTCTCTCTGTCTCTCTCTTTCTCTCTCCCTTTCTCTATCTATGTCACTCTCTTTCTGTATCTCTTTTCTGTCTCTCTCTTTCTCCCTATCCTTCTCTCTCTTTCTCTCTCTATTTCTTTCTCTCTGTCTCCCTCTCCCTCTCTTTCTATCTCTTTCTTTCTTTCTCTCTCTGTCTCTCTGCCTCTCTCTCTCTCATCTTAGCAATCTAAAATTAACTTTTTGTTTCTAAACTAAATCGATATTATAAAATCCATTTCATATAATCTCAAGTTGTTGTTTTTTTTCCTAATGCCTAAGTATCTTACCGTCCTTTAGCTTCACCTTAGTCTGTTGGGGTACCAAACATTATCTCACTATACCATCACTATACCATCACTATACCATCACTATACCATCACTTACCAGCCCAACAACTAAACTTACGTTTTAAAGAGTTCACTTCTACCATCACATTTCTCTGGAACAGTTCATCGCTGTCAGCACATCGCTTGATAGTACTAGGGCAGCCCTTGGAAGAACCAAGACAAAGGTTGTAGTACACAGGGGCTTATTCAATAGGGAATGAAAGGTGCTCATTGTACGAGCAACGCTTATCTCTGGCAGTCGCAGCTTCTAGAGTTGTAGGTAAGCGAGTACATCTAGGGCTCACCCTCGTCTGAGGCTCGTGAGGAGAAGATAGTGGAAACGTTAGTCAGCTGAGAACTCGTCATGTGATCTACAGCTAGTCGACGTCATGACGTAATGTGTCTGGTGATGTACAAATTGGAGTGATCACCCCCCCCCATTACCCCTCCCCCTTTCCTCCTTTTTTTCCCCCGTCATATTTCACCAATCTCGAAACCTTAATTACGAGTATAGTATGGTGACTTTTAACTAGACAAGAGTGAGTTCGAATCCTGGCTCATGAATAGCTACCCCATTTAATGCAGTATTCGTGATGTATCCACTCTCGTGTGGGTGTAATATGCTTCTTTGTAATGGCATAGGGTTGTTGATGATCGTTGACGTGTAGCACCAAACTGCAGGTAGACAATTAAACCTCTCTAAGAGTATTATTATGATAAAGAAGAAGAGGCAGACAGAGAAAACGGTGAGAGGACAACATATAAGAATGGACGGGCCTACCATTGAAAGAGGTTCTAAGCAGGGCAAAGGATAGAGAGGAATGGAAAAGGACGGCCTACAGGTCTTGTTTGGTGCCCTAACGGTCCACAAACTAAGGGACAGGTAACAGGTAACAGGAGTATTATATTTTGACTTGTAAAATATGAAATAAGTTGAATACGTTTTTTGAGAACAATATTATATATAACTTTTATTACAATAATAAATGTAAACTAAACATGAAATAAATAAATGTAGTACCCTTTCGTAATAAAATAACTCACTACAAAAACACTCTCGCTATCTGGAGTCGTCTGTTCCATACCGACTGTCTATGAAAACCTTGTTTTTGCACCTATTTAAGCTACAACCTCGCTTTGATTTAACATCGTCTTATATGTTCGTCAATTATAGGGCGCATAAGGTGCGTCTCTTGAAAGTACATTAATACACAACAATAAATCAACACATGAACACAGCTAGTCTTGCATATAGGTAGAACTTGTGTCGCTGACACTATTCGATTGAAACTCTCAAATTCTGTTAACTCCTCAAATAGAGCGAGCTAATAATCCTCTCCCATTTTTTTCAAATCCTTTCCTTAATTGAAACAAAATATTCAGCTGTTTTGAAACTGTGTAGTTTTCAGAATGTGAATGCTTTTAACAACTAATCTGTTCTGTATTGACCATGTTCATTAATCAGACTAAGGTCGTAGTTTGATTTCCGATTCCACTTCTCTGCCAGTCCTGAAAGACAAGCACAGAATTATGTGTTGTGGTTTAAGACAAATCTACAAGTTAAAAATTGTAACAAAAAGTATACCTCGATGAGACCTCGATGAAAACCCATACTTTGATAGACACATATCTACAGTTATGTTAATGACGTGAAAGTGTTACTGTGACGCCTGACTGCACATCCAGTCCCGCCAAACAAAGCTAGATTGAAAATAAAATGTGGATTATACATGTCCCGCTGAGACCTTGACCAGTTGTTGTAAAAGAATCCATACGTAAGAAGGTGAAGAATTTTGCTTAAGAGGTTACGAAATACTTACCCAGACCTTTCCAAATTTTATATGTCCGAGAAATACTAAAATATCGGGATTTATAGTTTTATTTCTGGTAAGGGTTCATCAGTTGTAATTGAGTCACAATTAATTTAAAATTTAAGAAATGCTTCAAGTTTCCCTCAAAAAATATTTAAAAAAAAAATAATGCCACGTTGGGACCGTTGGGGCACCACGCAAGATTTGTCGACCGTCTTTTTCCATTCCTCTTTGTCTTTTGCTTTAAATAGAACTTCTTTTAATGGCAGGCCCATCCATTCTTTTATGTTGTCTTCCCATCGCTTTCTCTGTCTGCCTTTTCTTTTTTTCCCCCTGGTACTGTTCCCTGAAGGAAGGTCTTTGCAAGCCCCGAAGACCTTGTCATTAGGCCTTAGATTTTTATCTTGCCGTTTTTTTTTTTTTTTTTTACGATAGTAAGCAGATCATCATATGGTGCATTCGCTGACTACATATTTTTAAAATTGAAATAAAAATTTAGATTTCTTACAGGCCAGTGACTTCTACGCCATTTCTGAGACGAAAATATGTAAAATTTTAAAAAAATTACAAATCACCCAACTGCCAAGATACAATCTATCTTAGATATTTTAAATTGGTTTAAACTCGCTCCCTCCTAGGCAGAGATTCGAAGGTACGCCTCTGTACTGACCGAGATTCAAATCACCGAAATTTCAAACAATGACAACAACAACAGAGTGAGGGGTAGATGACTGACGAAACTAGTGACAGATGAGACGATAATGACATGTTGACAATATGACCGACTTTTTAACTTTGATTTTCTATTTTTAAAAAAATACGGAATTATTTTTTTTAAACAAACACATACACAAACATACAAACATACACAACCTTATTGATAATTACCAGTGGCGTTGTAAACTGTTAATTGCCAACTTAATTTCACGTGTTGTTAATCACGTCTTAATGGAGAATGATAATTATCAGGTCAATGACGCGTAGCTTGGTGAGCCTTATATTTATTTTTGTTTCCCTTTGATACAAACAAACAAACAGACAATCGAACAGACAAATTAGAAAGTAAATACTTGGAAGCCGACTATCAAACTGAAAAAAAGTGACTAAAAACAAAAACAAAAACAAAAATACAAAGCGAAGTACGAAATACGAAAATAAAAACTTTTTACAGTATATAATGTTTATCAATTAGTTTGGATTGATAACCCTAAGACACTGGCCCCAAAACACCCCAATAGAAAGAAAACTATAGAGAGAGCTCCCTGACTTGGAAACCACTGCGCAGTTCATCTCAGATATTGGTGTAGTGATCTGAACCCTCCAACATAACAATGAGAACGAAGAAGAAGAAGAAGAAGAAGAAGAAGAAGAAGAAGAAGTCATGTCATTAAATTTGTAATACATATCGACTAACAATAATACATATGTGTGATTAGAAATATTTTGTTTTACCAATTGATTTGTTTGATTCTGTTTGGCGCAATTCGATGCTGTTAGTGTTCTCACTACTCTATGATCCTATCACTGGGCCAGTTGGAAACGGGGAGAAAGAACGGGCTTTCTGGGCGATCGCTTTTTAATGTATTTGAAAAAGAAATGGAACGACCTGAATTCGAACTTGTCCAGACAGACAGATATACAGACAGACACACAGAGCTGATATAAGCTTTGTAAAAATTCTTTTTAAAAAAATTAAACCTTATCTAAGGGAAGAAAAACTTAGCACTTAGAACTATTTCTTATTCGATATTAAACAAAATTATTAAATACCAATAATTTATTGACTAATCGTTTAATTTATTTTTAGGCATTCATGAATTCTTGTCTATGAATTCTTGTCTATGAGTAATTCCGTAAAGTTTCAACTTGATCCGAGACTGAGAAGTGGGATAAATAACGTGTACAAACTTTTTACCGGACAGACAGAAGGACAGACAGAGTGAGTTCATATAAGCTTTGTATACAATGTTGCTCTCTTACCAGATTTACAGTCACCGTCGCGGAGTCGGGATTCAAACGCGAGACCTCTGGTTGGAAAGTCAGATGTTTAATTCTAGTGCAAAGTAAAATTTAAAAAGAAAACGTTTCTGCAGCTTACACAATTTTTTATTTACATCTCTCTTTAAGAAAATAATGTTTTCCAGACTCAACATTTCCACTTTCAATCATACGTGTTAGAGTTCAGACGCTATAGAACAGTGGTTCCCAAACTTTTGGTCTCGTAGACCCCTTGCCATATTTTCCTTTTTTTTCGGTATACCCCTGGCTATGCACTGTTGCACTTTATAATATTTACGCATTTTTGAAATTCATCATCTACAAAATCTTTTTTTTTTTCACCGATTTTCAAGGTAACCATGTATGTATCAACATCAACATGTATTGATGACTGGGGCAATTAAAAAATAGAATTAAAATATATTCTATGAATTCACGAAACAAAGACACAAATGCTATAAGTGTATGTATAATTACATTCATGGAAAAGGAAATTTAAAGTCTCTTCCTGCGAAAGTTCCACTTTTGTAGAACCACATTTACAACTCATAAACACCAATTCATTTCTTACATTCTCGTTGAACCCTTGGGAGTCGCCGTAGACCATTGGTGGTCTATATTGACTACTTTGAGAAGGATCCTAGGTTACTAGATATCAAATACAAAGAAGCACCACAAATGATGACATTCAAAACAGGATCTCAATTTGGGAAAGGACTCAACGATGACTTGTTGACCACAGTCAGAAAACGCAAACTTTAATTCTCTGACCGTATTACGAAAAGAAGAAGAGCCAAGGATTGGAAATAAAAAATAGACAGGCCTATTATTATTATTGCTTTTATATAGCGCTACTTTCATGCTCAGAGCGCTTTGGTCCAATCTCATTTGTGGACCAGTGGGGGGGGGGCGAGGGTATCTAGGAGTTGGTTTCCCGTGCTGCCTTTAGGCGCTTAGTTAACACAACTCTGCCCGAGTCGAGTGTCGAACCTCGAGCCCCCTTCTAGGTAGCCGAGCCAAGCCAAGTTCAAGCAGCACTTAGCCTCTCGCCCACGCTTCCCACTATCATTGAAAGAGATTTTAATTGGGACGAAAGACAGTCAACAGATCATGTGTGGTGCCCCATAGGTTCAACAGACCAAGCGTAAACATGAAGGTGTTACAGGGAAATATTATTATCAACATGATACTAAGATAAGATAAGATGTCAAAGCCGAACAACCTAGATCCAGTAGTTCCTAGAGTTGGGTTAAAGGTTGGAAAGAAAACAATGGCACACTTGTAACTAGTTTCCAAACAAACTTTCATCTTAACAAACACAGAAGATTTAAACAATGTTCAGCACTTTTAACACCTGCTAGTGGGCATCAAATGGGAGTTGGGGGCATCAAATTGGACTTGAGTGCCCATGCTGAGTATGATGGTATGGAATGTTTCGTATTTTTTTTTTATCTTTAATAAATTTGAAAATTAAGACTGAAAAGAGGTGTAAGCCGAATGAATATTGTTCTGGCTAGTATCTTCTGTAACTTCAATGTCACATCATTAACTATCCACATTAGCCAAAGAACATTACAGGTTAACAATGTAAACTTTATGAAGACTTTCTACTACTGTAAATGAAACATTTATTTATAACCGGGAAATCTGTCTCGTCTTCTTACCCATCGCTAATTACCTATCTCTAACACTAATTAAATTTCTTCTATGCCATCGCCATATTGTTCATCTCGTTCGCCTATTCTGCTACGTCATTCGTCTTGCTGACTACGTCACTACTTTTACCGTAGCCTAAAAAAAAAAAACAATGCACAATATATTTATCTACAAACCTATCATACTCTCTAACTAAACTAGCACATAACACTATTGTGGGGAATGAATTAGATACGATAGAATAAGATAAAATAAGGAAAAGCAATTATATTGGCCCATACAATATCGAATCCCTGAATATATAGTTTTATAATGTATAGTCCATTATGACCTTGACATTGAGAACCACTAAACGCAAAGCAGACAGAAGATATTTTGGCTGCAAATGAAATTCAAACCATCTCTAAAAATAGATGTATAGAGACTTACCTGTAAAAAAACTGTATTAATATTTACCTGTCAAATTATATCTTGGAATATAAAGATAAAAAAAAGAAGTATTATGTGCGTGTGGGGGGGGGGATACAATTCCAGGTGCATGTATTAGTAGACCTGACATACTATTTACGTATAGCCACCCTTATCGCTGTTTCTAAACGAGGTTTATGTTGTATCCGCCTATCTGTAAGGACGAAATAGTGACAAGATTTTAATTATAATGTAGATTTGATATCAGGCTTTTAGTACGCAGCCTATGTTGATATACATGACTCTTTCAGGGAGTCTCAAAACGTTTGGTTTTAGCCCTAGAGGACAGCGGAACTACATTTTTATTAACACAGAATGTGTGCACATGCAGTGGCGAGGTACACAGAGTGTATTGTTGTGGGCTAATCTATCTGACCTCAGTTCTATCTATATTTCACTTGCTATTCTATATGAGCCACACACACATCTATCATAGGATATAGCTGACAACACTTTCGAATATATGCATAACACTTTATTCATAAATGCTGAGAAATCCGTCTAGTCTTATAATTACTAATGTACTACTCATACAATAGCCTATTTCTAAACTAACGCCATATTGGTCTTCTTGTCGCTCTAAATCTACAACGTCATTAGTCTGTCTCTCTACGTCACTACTTTTACTGTCGCTAAAAACTATACACAAAATATATTTAACTAACTAAACTAGTTTACTCTCTAACCATAACATAACAGTATTGAACAAATCGAGAACGCAGTGGATGAGTGGTAAAAGGCTTGGTTTTGAAACAAGAGGGTCCCGGGTTAGAAATTTTTATTTTCGGAATTTTTAGGAAAAAGTAATAGCAGTTGGTCACACTGATGGCCACAGACCTTCGTTATCTGTGGGCCACAGAATGAATAGAATATCTCTGTATGATGCTGAGTCAGAGATGGTGCCAATACATTTTTCTGTTTTCTTTTCAGAGTTTCAGATAGCTTGCACTTTCTTCATTGCTGCATATAATTTGACAGGAAAAAGTCTTGTTGATCGAAAACGGCTCAAACGATTTTCAAAAAGATTTGATTGTTTACGAATATCTTTGGGGAAAACATTACTAGCTTATTAACCATACCAGTAGCGTAGCTAGAATTTTTCCATCGTTTAGGGGGCCCGGGGAAATTGAACTCTTTGGGGGCCCCTGCCTTTTGTGTAATACTTAATTTTTAATGTAAAAAAAACACTCATTTGGGGGCCCTTCTCAAGTGGGGGCAGGGGGGAATTTTCAACGTCTGTAACATATAAGATAAGAGCTCCTTAGATATTGCTAAGTTTTAAAGATGTGACGTGAGAGGATGGATCTCTTTAGTTACAAACAAATCATTTATTAATTTTGTTATAACTTTTTTTTTTATTCGTGTACCATATTTACGCAAAAGAAAGTGAGAGTGTTTTTGTAAGAGTTTATGAGAGTGGGATAGAGAGTGTGAGGATGAAAGAGAATAAGGGAGAAAGTGTATGGGACAGACAGAGAGAAGTGTATGGGACAGACAGTGCAAGAAAGTCGAGAAAGTAAAATAAAAAAATTTAAAAATTCACAATCTATAATTTTTATAAAATTAACCCTACAACCTTTTTGTCGGTCTAAATCTCCTAATGCTTTACATCATAGATCCAGGGGCGTAGCTAGAAATTTGCCTTCATTTGGGGGACCAAGGCTTGACCTCCTTGTGGTCCCCTGTATTTCGTAAAATGTAATATTCAATGTAGAAAAAAAAAATTCGGGCACTCATTTGGGACACCCCCCCCCTTTTTCAAGTGATGTGCCTAGAATATTTTCAAATTCTTCCCCCCCACCCCTCTCACCACAGCATAGCTATGCCACTGCATAGATCTCAGGATTTATTGCATTTAAAAACAAAGTGTTGGCGTTTTTTATATTTTTTTTATCTTCTTCCATTTTTTTTTTTAAACTTTCTTTTTTTCAACCAAGGGAACTAATTCTACTAAATCTAAATGTAATATGGATTCAAGGAAATTCCCCTCACTAAAACCTGAACCATGTCCAACATCTGTTTCCTATTCCTCCTCACCCATTGACAAAATTAAAGCAATCTTGGAATGCGGATTTCCAGATTTTTTGTATACTTTAAAAGGAGGAGCCTTAATTTGATGTCATAATAGCTTTCTCTTTGAAAACCGGGTTGAAGGTATTTACTGCGGGAGCCCATGTAGATCGAGGGAGCACGAGGGATTCTACATAATCTACCTCGCTCCACACCGGCGCCCAGTCCTCTATGCGGCTTTGTTTTTTAAATTGCTTCGAAATATGTTAAAGATTAACTGCGGCGAGCAAGAGTTAATTTATCAAGTGGGCCTCGGAATTACTTTTTTTTTGTGTGTGGAGTATTTTGTATTTGAGTTTGGGAAATAGGAGGATGGGGGGGGGGGGCTCGTCTTCGCCCCTGTTTCATTGGGATCTAAGCTTTGATGTTTGATTAGGCAGGTACAGACTGAGGCTTGTCTATGTGTATGTATGATTGTGTGTTAGTTAGATTTTTTAATGTATGTTTGAGATTTCTTTTCTTGGATGTGTTTACTTGATTAAGTGCATGTGTGCTTACAAGAACGAATGATTGTGTGTGACTGTGTGGGGCGCGGTGGCTGAGTGGTTAAGCTCTTGGCCTCCAAACCGATGGGATTTGGGTTCGAATCTTAGTGGAAAAAAAAAGGTATTTGTAGGACACTTTTAATTCTTATTGGTACCTAACTTTACTTGACGAAAGTTATAACGGTTGGAAAGTGTGATGGATTTGAATACCAGTGAAAAATGGGTACTGAATACGGGATACTTAGGACACCCTTAAGTGTGACCAACTTATAAAAAGTACCTACTACAAAATGGAGAAAGTAGAAGCGAACCGTCGTTGTGTATCAAGTATACGTTCAATATATTCAATTATCCAGTGTAGATCACAAATAGCGTCCGCTTCACAGCGGGTAACAATGAACTTCCATAACACGGAATCATACACAATAATAATCTCTAGAAATACATGTCTTACAAGACTAACTCATTACTGGCTCTAAGTTAGATATTGTCCGTATCGGACCAAAAGTACTACGTTACTTAACTGACTCGACTAACTAAAGTGACTGAACTGACTGGCTCAACTGGCTTAAGGTGACTGACTTGAACTCAAGTCAATTTTATTCATACTACTTCCTGTTTTCTACATCAGGAGTTTCACAAGTCTTTTTCCCTGTCTTAACCAAAGGTGAACATTTAGTAATAATGTCAAACAAGACTGTGACAATAACAATTTACTTGATGTACGTTTGACTGTACCGAACTTGTTTCCCTCCCTCTGTTTCAACTCTGAACCTAGATAGAGTAGAATTAACGCAATGAGAGAGAGAAAGAGAATATTTTAATAAAGTAGTTTTTTTTTCGAAATTTGTTTTATTTTACTACACAAATTTAACATCACAAATAATTATAAGGCTTGTCTTCGAGCCCGAAGATTACTGAGGAATACTGTATTTCCCGTGGCTGGGCAGCCCCAGCGGTGGCCTACATATTTTGCCACACCCAGGGCAAGCATAACCATGGTCGATTTAGATTTTCTTTTCGTCGTCTGCTTTTGTCCTCGGCAGCAGATTTTCTTTCGTCGAGCACCTTTTAGCTCACCGAAGAAGACTGCCTTTGGCATACGTTCGTCTCCCATGCGGCATACGTGCCCTGCCCAGCGTAGCTGTCGGACCATAAGTAGTCCTTCTATACTATTCATACCGGCGTTCACAAGGACATCGCTGTTTGTAGTGCTGCCCTGCCATCGTATGTCCATGATGGGGCGCAAGCATCTTTGGTGTAAGCGCTCAAGATGTCTTAGCTGTTTTTTTATATAATGTCCATGTCTCAGATCCAAATAGAAGGCTGAGAGAACCAACGCCTGGAGGCATTGATTTTTGTAGGTAGGGGAAGCGATTTGTTCTTCCAAACTCTCGCCTGAAGTTGTCCAAAAGCCCTACTGGCACTGGCCTGACGGTTGTCAACTTCCATTGAGAGCAAGGCGTCATTTGACACTATACTACCCAGATATGTGAAGTGATAAATGTAAAATTTAAATTACTATTACCAAATTTGATAACATTTAATTTTTATACAATATTTCATATTTTGCGTCTTTTTATGCATTCAATGATATGTCCATCCAATTAAACTCATACATTAAAATGGGTAGTAATAATAATAATAAAAAAAGGATTAATGTATATATGTTAAATCTTGAACTGAACGTTTAAAATAAAAAAGGTAAATGTACCAGAGAAAGAAACTAATAAAAGTTACAAAGTCAAAAGAGTTCTCTATGTCTACCATGATGAAGAAAGTCTCGTTATTATTTAGTGTTATTATTAATGTCTACAGTAGTTTATTATAATCTGTGACAACAGAACATGGTGTCAGACGTGGGGACGGTTGGAGAGACTCGCCCAGAACTGAGATGCCTGGAGAAAGCTGGTTGGTGGCCTATGCCCCAGTAGGGACAACAGGCTGAGATGATGAGATGAGATGATTACAAGATAAAACATTAGAAATAAATCCATCAAAGACAAAGTGAGACTCCTTCATAAATATTTACAATTTGACTACGTATATGAACGCAGCCTTTAAAAAAATATACACATAGGCCCTCTCGTGCGCGTGTTTTTAAATATATCCCTACGCTACCTCCCTTTCCCTCCCTGGAACAAAAGTGCATTCTATTATAATAGATACACAGAAGGATTTGACCTGTGATCCCCACTTGATCATTCATTGTGTCATTTTGACCTTTAAAATGCTTTATAAGAAATACATGATGAAACAGTTAGTTAAAGATTCACAGAGAGTGAAGATGCACTTTTTTGTCGCTGGGACATTTTCAAATATTAAAAGGAACATTTCAATTATTCCATACGCTAGGACTAATTTCTACAAGTGCTGCGGCTTCACTACTGCTTTTAGTGTGGAGTGGGTTGCATGGCTAAGAAAACCATGTACCATTAGATTGACACATGTATATTCGCAAGACGGAATTATCTCCTTTTTGAGGAAAAATTTTTTATTTAAAAAAGTAGTAAATAATACTACTAAGTCACTAGTGCAATCTGTTTTAGAGGGCCTGGTTGGCCGTGTAGTTAGCGTTTTGAAATAGAAAGATGGCGAGAGGTTTGAATCTATATATATATTTATATATCCTATTTATATGATCAAGGCGTACAAATAAAAAAAAAGGTGTGTCCTAAGAGGTGACACCTATGCCTGTGAATCAGTGCAACTGAAACAAATCTAAGTTAGATTACAAAGACCCCCTAGGTAGACAGATTAAAGGCTTTCGAAGGAGGGGGGCTTAGGACTAGCCCGCGCCCTTTCACCCGAGACGTTTCTATTGCAATACCTTTTAACCCTGATCTAGACATTCAATTTATTTTGCTAAGGGTGTCCACATTAGACAACCACAGCCCATTGCTTTAATTTTTTTTTTTTTACAAAACGGGGGCCGCCTAGGACAAATTTTCTCAACATGAGCTGAGCTGAGCTGAGCTTATTATTGTTTCAAGCTTTGGAGGATAAATACACAGACTGTGAGGTGTGTAATACTTGCAGAAGGTGAATATGGGTTGAAACAAGATAGAGAGAAAGTGGCGAAAAAAAAGGAGAGAGAAAGAGAGAGGGAATTAGATACAACGAAAGAATGAGCAAAAGGAGGGGGAAAGAGAGAGAGAGAAAAAAAAGACATTGACAGCAAAATATGGAGAAAGTGATAGAGAGAGAGAGAAAAAAAAAGTAGTAAAGTAAAGTTCCCCTTTCAGACCCAATGGTCTATAGAGAGAGAGAGAAAAAAGGCGAGAGAAAAAGAAAGAGAAACGGAGAGAGAAATAGAGGGAAAAAGAGATTTAAAAAGACGAGAAAGCTGGAAAGGTTAAAGAGAGTAGAAAGAGAAAAAGCGAGAGAAGGAAAGAGATTGATAAAAAGAGATAGAAGAAAGAAAAAAAAGAATGAATGAAAGAAAGAAAATAAGAGATTGAGAAACAAACAAGACAGAGGGAGGAGAAAGGAAAGAGAGAGAGAGAGAGATAGTAAGATAGTCAAGAAAATATTGCACATTTAATTTCTTTTTTCTTTTTATCCTCTTGTAGGCAAATAGGCCTAATACCATTCTCTTTTTTTTAAATCTCTTTCTTTCTCTTTCTTCCCCTATATGTTTCTCTACTTCTCTACACCTCTCTTTCTTTCTTTCTGTCTCTCTCGCACTCTCTTTTTCTTTTTCTTTTGTTTTTTTTTTTTTTTTTTTTTTTTTTTTTTTTTTCAATTTTATTATTGCATCTAAAAATCT
>JADKLZ010000104.1:3330472-3345832 GCA_021533235.1 Biomphalaria straminea
TGTCTGAAAAATGTTTAGATGTCTGAAAGATGTTTAGATGTCTGAAAGTTAAAGCTTTCTTTCTTAGTGGCCCAGTAGGGAGAAACAAAATACTTTTTTTTTATGTTGTCTGTGTTCACATTTTCAAAATTCAAACTATAAAATCTGATTTCACTGTCATCTTCATGGGGGTTCAAACAGGTGCAATGGGGGCTTATGATTTCTAAAACCTTTTTTTTTTTAATTAAGCATGCAATTATGGTTAAACTAAATTATTTATATATCTACAAACATGAAAGTGGCAACCTCAGAAGGAACAGCCTATAACAGATGTTTACAGATGAAGTTGTATTTGTATTACTATTTCACCAGTTGGCTAGTGGCTAAAAGACTGTCAGGAACTTTGAAATATAAAAGTAGGGGTCTATAACTACACAGTAGCATTACTGTGATATAAGGGGAGATTAGAACGAATTGGGTCAGTTAACTAAATAATGTGGCTCTAGTTAAAGTATTACCTTATTTCTTAATATTAAGCTGTTCATTTAAATGTAAATCATATCACCTTTTATAATAAAAAAACAAAAGAAAAAAATGAATTGGCTTAAAAAAAAACAGTAAAAAAAACTTAACTCACATCCTGCTCTTTCTTCAATTCTTTGGATAAATTCAACTGAAAATTGTAAAGAAACATGTAGAGTTCTAGATCTAGTTCTTTTACATTTAGTTTCAGAAAAGTTAAAAATGTATCTGGCAAAAAAAATATAAGAAAAGCAACACTTTCTGACAATAAATATGTAATTATACAATTTAACATGAAAATTTCTTTTCCATCAGCCACAAGGCAGATGATGATTTTTTTATGACCAAGAGGGCAAACTATGATTCTTTCAATAAAATTATCTTATTTTATACTTCCCCATTTATAAAAGTACTTATTTCTTTCTTGTTAGTAAAAAAGAAGAGAAGTTGTCATTTGTAGCAGAAAAATTATGGCACATGTGATGTTATAATCCAGTTTAAAAAGCAAACTGTTATGTCATGTTTTAAGTGTTTAACATAAAGACCAACTGCCTTTACTTTCCCCAGATAAACTAGATAGCTATTTTGAACTAGCAGAACTTAAAAGATTTGATGTAGGCCCATAATCTTAAGTAAATAAAACCTGGTGCCTCTATCAGGTTTCTAATGCAAGACCTTTAAATTGATGTTAGAGTTAGCTTTACTATGCACAATAATGCATACATGAGTTGTCTTTTTTAGGGACATTCAATGCATGTATTTATTTGAGTTGGATGCCTTTAAGGATGAGATATTTCAAAGACATGAATCAAATGTCGTAATGTTAACTACATTCAAATTTCAAATCCCAGAAGACCTATGCTTTACAACTTCAATATGACATTTAATTAAAAAAGCAATTAGTTAAATAAAATAGCTGTGAAACAATTTGTTACCACTTTATATATGTCTCCTATTCCTTTCCTGTTTGATATATTTTTGTATATCATGTCTGCATTCTCTGGATTGAGCAGAAAATCCCAGTCCAACTCTGGCTCAGGTAAATGAAATGGCTGCCTCCACTCTTCTGGTTCAATACTGTGCTCCTGACACTGTGATGTACTTGAAACTTGAGGTGCCATCACCAGAGACGAGTCTGTGTTGAATCTTTGTCTTGGAGTTTCTTTTAATGACTTAATCTATTCAGAGTTAAAATAAATATGAAAAACTAAATGAAATAAAAACACGAAGAACCAGAACTCATTTCAATAAACATTTATTTTTGCCACTATACTTTTAGTTCAACTTTCTGTGCCACCATGCAAGATAACTATTTTTGGGAGAATTACATGTAATTTTTGGGAAAATATTTCAGTAGTTTAGAGCACTAAAAAGGTACCCACTTCGCATGTGGAGCCATGGTGGCTGGTAAAGTGCTTGAATTCCAAACTGGGGTCCTGGGTTCAAATCCTGGTATTAATTTCTGGATCTTTGGGCGTCCAGCTCAAATGGGTACCTGACATTAGTTGAGGGAAAGTAAAGGTGCCTGATCATTCTGCTGACCTCATGACACCCTCATTAACCATTGAAACAGATGACCTTTACATCATCTGCCCTATAGATCGCAAGGTCTGAAAGGGGAACTTTACTCTTTTATTTTTTACTTTTCAGACGTGATCTATAGGGCAAATGATGCAAAGGCCAGCAGTTAACATGGTTGTCATGTGGCCATCATATCTTCCAAACATCTTTGCTTTCCCCAACAAATATCAGAGTTGGGTGGACTCAAATCCCAAAAATTCCAAGATTCAAACCCAAGATCCCTCGTTTTAGGAGGGGTTTAACACTAAGCCATCAAGCCCCATTTTACAGCCTACAGGCAGCAACAGGCTGGACTATTTCAACTCTTATAGGCAATAAAAATACTTAATAATTAAACAAATAATTAAAAACTTTAATTCTTTCAGTAACAATACCTTTTTTGACCAGACACTGTAGGTCAAGTTTTGAGAAGAATACATTTTTCTATGTTGTCCCTGATAGGCAAGACAAGTCACACTTCTGAGAGTTGAAGTCAACAGTCTGCAATGACCCAGCATTTTCAGCTTGGACAGCTGATCTGTAAGTAGAATGAGTATTTATAAATAGTCTGCAATGGTCCAGAATATTCTATAAGTTTGGTTAGATCTGTAAGTAGAATGAGTATGTATAAATAGTCTGCAATGGCCCAGAATATTTTATAAGTTTGGTTAGATCTGTAAGTAGAATGAGTATTTATAAATAGTCTGCAATGGCCCAGAATATTCTATAAGCTTGGTTACATCTTTAAGTAGATGACCATTTAGAAAAACATTTATTTTTCTCAATCTCTTAATGTATTTTCATAAGCCTCGTTACTGAGGCGGATTTAACAAAAAAAAATACAGAAACTTTTCTCTACTGTACAAAAGCTGTGTGAAGCATCTAGTGGGACAGCTTAGAAACTTTTATACTTAAATAATCTTTAAGGTTTTGTTTTTTCTTTAAACACTGGAATACAACAACTTATCAGCATGAATGAGTTTAAAATTTAGAGTTTTAGTTCATCAGCTCTCAATCTAGTGTATAATAGTGGGAAGTGTGGTCGAGAGGCTAAATACACTTGAAATTGGCTAGGCCACCTATGAGGTTCAACACCCAGCTCGAGCAGAGTTGTGTTTACTGAGTGCCTAAAGGGAGCACAGAAAACCTTCTCCCAGATACCCCCTCCACCCACTGGTCTACAAATGAGATTGGACCATAGCGCTCTGAGCCTGCTATAAGCATCAAAGTAGCGCTAAATAAAAAGCTATAATAATAGTACCTCCAACTGGTAGTCAGCTCAATAATAATGAGCTAATGAAGGGTTTGTGTGTAGATTTCCATAAGGTAACAATGAGGAAAGAGATTGTTTGTTTTTGGTGGTGTAGGCAGATGAAGAAACTAATAGTGAATAGAATAAATGAGAAATGGACAAGGAATCACAAGAAAGACAATGCCTATAATAGACTACCCTGATACGACCAAAGTCTAATTTTTGGCCTAAGAACCGGACACAACAGAATGAGGCATCATATGTTCCTGAAGCTGAAAATTGGGAGTATTGAAATGTGCCCTTGTGGAGTGCCACCAGAGCATGCCGACAATAGACTTCAAAACTGCCTTCTCCATCAAGAGACCTGAACAGCTCACTTGGTTATGCTTTTATTATAGTGAATTAGGAAAAAAAAAAGATAGATAAAAAGAAATGTATTTAAGTCAAGAATGACACTGTAATATAAAAAATAGATTTTTTGAAGCTCTTACAGTGAACTATGAAAAAAAGAAACTTTTTTGTGTGATCAAGACACAGTGTAATTTTTTTTAAAATTGATTTTGTAAAGCTCTTAGCAAGACCCCAAAACCATAACCAAGAATTTAATTTCTTAGCTCTTCTCAATAATGGAAAAAATATACCACAAGATCACAATGAATTTTAAACTGATATATATTTAGAGGCTAGTTTAAAACAAAGAGATACAAAAATCAACCATTAAAAGATCTATTTCTGGTTAAATTTTACTGAAGTGAAAAGTACCACAATACTTAACTAGAGCGATATGGTAATTTTACTTGAGTTCCCTACTTGTAACTTCTTTACAAATAGCAGGATTTTATTTATATGTTTCAACAAAGTCATAGTATAGAAACAGGTTTAACAGATATTAGATTTTAGGCTATTCAGCTTTTATAAAATCCAATATCCAGCCTGATATCAAGACGTTATTAATGCTCTACAACTTTGAGGATGTAATACCATTAAAGTGATTAGGCATATACTCTTGCTTTTTCATCAGTTTATGTCTGTTACTCTGTAGCCTGTGTTTTATTATAGATCAATAGATCATTTAGAAGAAAAATAAAAATGCTAAATTTAAAATAAATATAACTTGATTTACCAATAAGTTAATTAAATCTTATTTATTTATTTTTAAATAAATAAAGGAAATAATCAACAAAAAAAAAAATAAACAAAGTTTTTTGCTAAATTTAAAATTATCCAAATGTGAGAATTGGAGGAAGATTTGATGATTATTTTTATCATGCTCATAATGCTGATACTAGTGATACTCTTACTGTTACAATACTCAGACTGAGAATACTGTTTGTTTTAGTGATTATTACTAAAAATATTACTATGTCTATGTCATAGATCTAGACTTCTAGACTCTACTCTATATAGTCATAGAGATCTATCATCTACTGATCTAGACTCTAGATCAGGGGTCTCAAACTCATATCAGCATGTGGGCCGCAGTGGAAAGTAACAACCAGTCAGCGGGCCGCACCACGAAAAGAGAATGCTTTTTCAATAAATTTTACGAATACTACTGTCAATGCTAAAATAAAGTTGTTATAATTTTTAGTTACATTTAGTGTAGTTTATTACATGCACAGGCAGTTTAGTTTACTAAAATACATTGACGTTGTCTCTGTTACTAATAAAAAAGCAGAAACTGTAGTTCCCCAAAAAAAATATTACAAAAATTTATTACTAGGCCTACTGTAGATAGCTCGTCACTCATGTTTCTGTCCACTCAGCTGAGAGCGTTTGGCAGAGACCATCGACTTTAGGCCTGATGTTATGTGTAGTGGCAACCAGCAAGGTTGCTCTCAGATGCTCACCAGTCAGTCTTGATCATAATGCTGTTTTGTTGAGCTTCATTCTGGAGAAAAATTTTTCGCAAACTTACGTATTCCCAAACATCGCTAGAATTCTAGCAGCTGTGCAGAATAAGTTTTAGAAACTTCTCTCTGGGAAGAAACTGGTAGAAATCTGGAACGACTACATCAGCGTATTTTTGCTTCAGAATAGTGTCACACTGCTGGTCCAGTAGTTCCATCTGGACTTCCTATGGAACGTTTTTCACGTCAACTGCGAACGGAGTTGCAACAAGACAAAACTGTTGTTCGAGAGCAGTGAATTGCTGAAAGCGGTGTTCACAATCCTTCAGTAGTGTGGATAGGATGTCTACGTAGTCTTTCGGGCGCTGTGGTTCAACCGTAATGCTATGTAGAATAGAGAAATGAGCCAGGTTTCCATCTGCCAGATGAGTGGCCCACAAAGTCAGCTTGAATCCGAATTATTTGATGCGGTCAAACATCACGGTAATCAGATGCTTTGAGCCCTGTAGTTGTGAATTGATTGCATTGAGATGTTGCGTGGTGTCAATAAAAAAGCAAGATTCGACAAAAACATAGGGTCACTGAGCTGAGGTATGTCTTTGTCTTTCATCGCCATGAACAATGCTATTTCCCGTCTCAAAAAATCTCTGTAGCACTTTTCCTCGACTCTACCATCTGACTTCTGTATGATACAGCAACTCTCCTTATTCCGTTTCTAAATCAGCTATAAATGACACAAACTGTCTGTGGTTGAGACCCGAGACCCCGTGCACGTATGAAGTTCACCGTCTTCACGACAACATCCATCACGTTCTTCATTTGTAGACTTTTGCCACAGAGTGCTTCTTGTTGCAGAGTGCAGAATGCAGTGTATGGCTGCAAAAGGTCCAGCGATTAGAATCAGGCCACCGTTCACCCAGCTTCTGATGAAATCCTTAGCGGCCGGTGGGCGACAGTGACACCTCATTTACTGATTTGTGCAGTTGTAAATCATATCACGGCTTATATGTAGTCATTGTAAATTTTATCTAATTTTTCTGAATTCGCAGACGTGGTCGCGGGCCGCACAAAATAGTTTCACGGGCCGCATGCGGCCCGCGTGTTTGAGACCCCTGCTCTAGATCTAGTAACTAATAAACTAGTAAACTAGTAGTAGTACTCTGAGCCTACACTACAGTACTTGGTTAAGTTTTAAGTTAGGCTTAGTCCGCTTAGGTTTAAGAATTAAAACTTTATCATTATCTTCAGTTCAATATTAATTATTATTATATCATTATTAATATAATAATAATTTAATAATTATAATAATAAATAATTATAGTACCTAGACTCTAGATCTAGATCTCGACTCGTCTTTCAAATGGTAGATCTAATATCACCATCGAATCCTTTTTATTTGTAAAATTAGATATAGACTAGTAAGAGTCTAAATGCGAAATGAACACAAACTGTGACAAAGTAATTAGTAAATAAGTTGAGAAACTTGAGAGAATAAACATGAAAGCATCATAGGAGCTTTCATCAAAAAAAGGTAAATAAAAGGTCAATATTGACAAGGGAGATCAATCTGCTTTCTTTGTAACATAGTCAACATGAACATGAAGTCTCGGTTCATCTAAATCTCACTCATAATTCCTAGGATTTAGATCTACCCTCTACTTTAGATCACATTACTTAAGAAATGTATTCTTATAAATTTAAAAAATTTATACTATTATTATCCTTATCGTCTTTTATATTTGCATTTCTTATTGGTATTTTGGTTTTATCGTTACTTCTAAATGACGGGCCACTGAATATCATCTCCAGTCCTTTAGTTGGAATAAAAATGTGCATATCGGCAGTGCTTGTCAACTTTCTGTTTATGTTTGTGCTGACTGTTATCTATCGTTCAGAACGCAGCGAGGACAGATCCTTTTTTCAGGTAATATATAGATTAATCTTCCCAAGTCACCCCAGTGCCTTTAGAGTAACTTTAGAGTAGGTAGTTGCACCAAAAAATTTAAATTGATCCTATGCTAACAAATGTGTAATAGAATGAAAGAGGATGAAAAATGCTTTCCAACAACACCAAATTTATGATGCTAGCATTATTGGTTCAAAAGTTATTGTGATTTTAAGTTTGTCCGAAGTGTCCTGACATCCGATGGACTTTATATAGAGAAATAAAAAAAAAAGTGAAGCAAATGTTTGTTTAATGTGAATATTTCGAAAACTATTGTAAATACATATACAAAAGTATATATTAAATTGTACAGTTTCAAATGAGGAATTTTACTATATAAGTGGCAAATCAAAATGAAATTAAAATTTTAAAATATCATTAGTAAACTACAAAAAAATAAAATTTTTCTAATTTTCCTTAAATAGAGTCTATAAAAAGAAAAATGCTCCTGGTTGTCAAGTTTTGAACACAAAAAGCTTATAAATTGATCTAGATCTATCTAGTTACATAACAATAGAGTAGATTAGTAAAAGAATCTTCAGATATAAGATTTAGATCTATTTTAGTATATTTATATGAAAGAATATTTTAGATATGACCTAGAATCTAGATTTACAGATTTTAGCTTCGACATCGACTGTCCAAAAGAACTCCCCAGCATACAGATCTTTATTACAGTTAGTGTTAAAAATAAATGATATTGGTATAAAGAAGTGATTGATTCAATTTTACATGTTTTAGTCTACACTAATTTTATTTTACTACTGTAAAAAGGGATATTAATGATAAAAGGTCATCACGACCTTAGTGAAATTTTAGTACCTGATAAAAGTGTGCTAAGTTTTAAAGTATCGTTGACTCGTTTAATCATAATAAATTTGGTATCATTGGAAAGCTGAATGAATTTTCTAAGTGTATGGTTAAAAAGTAAAGATGTACGGAGACCTATATTTTTTTCCTTGTTATTTGAAAATTTCTAATTTTTCTGATTAAAATATTTTGGACATAGTAAGAGAAAAAAAAAATTTTTCCCCACTAGCCATTAGAGGAACCTCTTATCTTTAGAGTAAACTCAAGAAAATGTCATAAAAACACACAGTTTTAAAGCAATGTCATTTCTTAGGACATGCATAATTTCAGGTTTGTATAACCTGAACAGGAAATTGTTTATGATGTCAAATGTGTCTTAAGATCCAAAATGGCCGACTGTGCAAGTACCTACTTTAGAGAGAATCAGAATGGAATGTTCAATCAATTCATTTATTCAATGATTTGCCTCAATTGCTCAATGAGTCAATCATCCAGGAGGAAAACCAAGACTTGTCACTTAGAGTAGACTATTAGCCTTAAATTCAATTTAATTAGGAGAGTCAGGACCAGACCAATACTTCAATAGTCATTGATAGTTTATGATTATGATAATTTAGTAAAAGTAGAGCACCATCTACTTAATACTTTAAATCACTGATTAGCATTTATGTATTATAACCATATTGACACATGAAGTATTGAAGTCATAAAATCTATTATCTATGCATCTAACAGGATAAAAATTATATATATCTATATATCTAGTGGTAGATCCACTATAGGCATGATATCTTCTCTATGACTACTGCAGGAGAATTTCAGAGAGAGAGAGACAGACCCCTTTACATTGTTTTTGTTGATTTGACTAAAGCCTTTGATATGGTCAGCAGAAGTGGCCTATTCAAACTTCTAAGGAAAATAGGTTGCCCTCCCAAATTACTGAGGTTCATTGAGTGCTTCCATGAGGAAACTAAATGCACTGTCAAATTTAATGGAGCCCAATCAGCACCTTTTGAGGTCTGCAGTGGTGTCAAGCAGGGATGTGTGCTCGCACCCACTCTGTTTGGCATATTCTTCTCCTGTCTACTGCATTACGCATACAACGACATAAACGATGGTGTGTTTCTCCCTACAAGATCCTCTGGAAAGCTATTCAATGTTTCAAGGCTGCGGGCTAAAACCAAGGTCAGGAGGTTACTCATCAGGGAACTCCTGTATGCTGATGATGCAGCTATTGTGGCTGATTCTGATACCCAGCTACAGTTCCTAGTTGACAAACTATCTGCTGCTTGCCAGAAGTTCAGCTTAAACATCAGTCAGAGCAAGACTAAGATACTTGTACAAAACACTAATGCTGCACCTCAAATAAGCATTAATGGCCAACCACTAGAGATTGTAGACAACTTTTGTTACCTTGGCTCCATCATATCCAACAACACTCTACTGGATAATGACATTAACAACAGGATAGCCAAGGCAATGGCCACCATGTCACGGTTGCAGAAAAGAGTCTGGGATAACATATTGCTGACTAACAGCACTAAAGCTCTAGTCTACCGGACCTGTGTATTGAGCACCTTGCTATACGAAAGTGAAACGTGGTCAACATACTCATGGCAGGAAAAAAAGCTGAATGTCTTCCACCTCCGATGCCTAAGGCGGATCTTTAAAATAAGGTGGCAAGATAAGATAACCAACGAGGAAGTGCTACGAAGAGCAGGTTGCCAGGACATCCGCTCTGTTATCAGCAGCAGACGCCTTGGCTGGCTTGGCCACGTTCGTAGAATGCCAGTAGGTTGACTCCCACAGGATATTCTGTATGGCGATCTAATAGAAGGCAGAAGAGCCGCTGGTCGTCCACTCTTACGTTATACAGATGTATGCAAACGGGACATGAAGCTCTTTAAGATCGACACTAGCAACTGGGAAGAGGTGGCACAAGATAGATCCACTTGGAGAGAGAGCATAAAGAAGGGGTCTTTGATTGCAGATGTCATTCACAACAGAAGCAGAAAGAAGGGTGAAAGTGCAACGGCGCCTGGTGACTACATATGCCCAACCTGTGATCGCAGCTGTGTATCAAGGATCGGCCTCTTTAGTCACACAAGAGCTTGCAAGGGGAAAAGATCGTCTCTAGAGACGTAAAATGCCACAGATCTAAATAATAATCTTCTCTTTTGAAGTAGCATCTGTAATCTATAACTATAAGGTTAGATCAAGAATTCAAGATTAGAAACTAGACAAATCTAGTCAAGGAACATAGACTTGTAACACTTGTTATTACCAGCTGGCTTCATTTTTTTTATAAAGTGGTAAATAGATTAATAGAAATTGTATGTTGACATGGATGAATCAATTCATGTCACAGCCCATGCTGCCAAACAGCAAGAAGGTGAAATAAAAACTGACATTGTTATTTTAAAATTATGAAAAAAAAAAAACAAAAAAAACCAACAACTATGAGAAGAAAATATGCCAGTTTGCAAGGCTGCAAATGCAAACTCTATAACCTATATATTTATCATTCAGGGCGGACCTATTGTATAAGGTGATTAAGAGATTTGTATATATTAGGAGACGGCTCCTCTGAGTCCCTAAATGTTTGATATAAGTAATTTAAGTGCAAGCTATTATTTTCTAACTCTCCTTTCCGTAAAAAAAATAATTAACAGTCTATCTTCTTTGTTCTTTTAAGCCGTACAATTTCATCAAGTCTTGTGGTGTGTTGCTGCTTTCTTCAGTTATTTTTCACATCATAAGCATATTGTATGGGGCTCCAGTTTTAATGTAAGTATAAAAAACTTTGTTGCTTAATTAATGTAATTATACCAGTTTATTTCAAATATTAAAAATAAATCATTTTTTATTTGTTAAGAAATAATAAGTACATTGGGTTTTAAGGTAGCTACTTATACGCTTTTTCTGAAATTCAATGATACTCAAGATGAAATTTTTTTCAAGAGTCCTTTTTGCTTGCTTTGAATATATATGTAGCTTTTTAAAAAAGAATTTTAAAACTATCAAAACCACAGTTTAAAGTACTTAAAGTATATTAAACTAAAATTATGATTTCAAAATAAACAAAAAATCATCCTTAGATCTGTGGAGGAAACATACACATTTTCAGTTCTGATGTCTGTGCTAGTTATCCTGCCATTGTGTCTTTTCTGTGGTCCTGTCTTTGAAAGCTGGTATGACATATTTACGTCCAGGTAAGCATGTTTTGATTCACTTTTTTTTTTTGTTTTCCCTTTTTTTGTCTCTAGTTTGATCAACATATTTACTAACTTCTATCAAATCAACCTCTTTTGAAAGACTGCACTTTAAACGGCAATGCATTGAAAAGTCATACTTTTTAGTTTTATTCTAGTTGTTATGAAGTGTGTATTGGATGGATAGATTATGATTAGGTTATAAAAAGAGGTGAACAGTTAATTAACTCTTTCTCTCCTAATTGACGATCCATCGTTGATTTGACCTCATTAAATTAAAATAATGTTTAATTTTATAAACTTTATTTTGTATTAATATAAAAAGAGCATACATTCCCCTTTATTCTATGCCAAAAAAAAACATTTTCCGATAACAAAGGACAAAGCTATTGATGTTTAATCATAACAGGTTATTGACGTAGCAATAAGCGAAATGTAGAATTCCGTTGAAACATGGAAAAATAATTACGGAGAGAATAAGTTAAAGTGAGAATTTAAGTTGTTCAACATCTTGTGCTTCTACATACATCTACATTGAAGTTGAAAGAGATGTACATGGTCAATACAAACTAAGTTCATTTTATTGTTTAGAGAGAAGTTTCAAGCTTAATTCTATTTCAATATTAATAAAATAGTATGTTTACAATGTTGCGGTTTTTATAATGATTTATGAACTGGATAATTCTATTAAGTATGGATCATTTATAGACTTTAAAACATTTTGAATTAAGAGAAACTCAAATAAAGATGGGCAATATTACCTTAATAATAAAAAAAATAGGTTAAAGCTATAAATATTAATCTCACTCTAAAAAAAGTATTGCTGTAAATAGAAAACTATGCATAAGAATCTATAATAATTAAGTACTTTGGTAAAGTCTAACAAAATCCTATCAGTTTGTACCATTCAATGTTCATTTTTTGCCTGTCATTAGAGACCCAAAAGAACTATAAAGGTCTATTAGTTTTATTGCAGTGCATTTTTTTTCCTCACTGTAAAATGCCTGTAAAGTATTGTTATAACTGAGCTGTAAGGGGGTCATGGTAACCTTACGGCTGGTCAACACAGACGACTCAGGCCTGTGTACTGAGAAAAGGACTGGCGGATGTAAAGATCCGATGTGTAGAAAACCGGTTTTTGTTGTGTGCTCTGACCAAGACAGTTGGAAAAAAAGACTAGATCGATTTCTTGTAATGTGATTCTATTCAGACTTGTAAAGTATTTGACTATTTTTATTTCATCATTTATTACTTCAATAATACATCTCGTTTATTAGAACCCAAGTTATCTGTTTCTGGAATTGACAATATTGTTTGTTCAAGGGTTCATAGGGAAACGTAACAGTATGGATGTTTGCATCTCAGAAATTTTTATTAAAATGGGAATTTAAATAAAGTGATGATACTATGGTTTGGAAAACTTTCTTAAATGTATTACATGTTTGGCTCTAATTTCAGTTCCTACCTAGGTATTGAGAATGTCGTGTATTATACAAGCATTATGTCCATTCTTGGCTCCTGGGCAGGGGCAGCAGTTATTCCTCTCGACTGGGACAGACCCTGGCAGGTCAAGTAGAACTTTTTTTCATTTCAATTGAAACCAAAAAAAAAAAGAATTTTTGAGGGAATCCATAGGAAGAATTGCTGTAAATCAAACTTAAAAGAAAATAGTGGGAAAAATGTAATTCTAAAGTTTGAAAGATTGTCCTGTCACTATTGATCACCTTGTCATAAGACTAAACTTTTTTTTTTTTAAAGAATTTCTTGTCCTTATTGAAATGACTGTGTAGTTTGTAGAGACAGAATTTCCTGTAGTTGTAACAATTATTTTATCCTCAATCTTTTATGTTTGAGATATTAAAAAAAAATAGAAACTTAACAATCTTACATGATATGGACGTGGTTACAGAGTATTGTAGCAAAACAATCAAAACATGCTGGTGAAAACCAAACAAAGATTTTCCCTCAGCAGATTTACATTTGATAGAAATATGGTTTGATTACACTAGGTACTATCATAGTTTGATATCTTATGTAATATGTGCACACTTCATTCTGTGATCATCATCCTTTATTTATTAATAATAATCTTTTTTGTCCATAAGGAAATTTGTCTTACGATTTGTGCATTACACCAATCAAAACATTGTAACTATAAGAAACCAAAATGTACATTTGTACTAGACTCGCTCATAATTTACATGTGAAAAATTTATATCAGATTGTTTCTATTTAATGATTTGATTGCCGTAGTAGTTTCCATGGAATTAAGAGTATTTATTTATGCTGCCATCTTTGTTTCTTACAAAGTCGAATTTTATTTGCATTCAAAATTTTACACTTTTAGGCTACAAAATATTTTTGTAAATATTAGGTCCCTACAATATGCAGATGGCAATTCGACTGCCACGCTGACCTCAAATAATCATTGCCTTGCTATTAGGTGACTTGTGAAGTCTGAGGGGTAAAGAGCTTAGCTTCTGTACCTAGAGGTCTCAAGTTCAAATCTCTGTAAAAGACTGGGATTTTAATTTTTGGTATTTTTAGGACTCCCTTGGCCCACCCTACTCTGATGGGTAAATATTGTTGGTTGGGGAAAGTAAAGGCTCTTAGTCATTGTGCTCTTCATAACACCTTCACCGCCACCCATAGAAACAAATGATCTTGACATCATCTGCCCTAGAGATTGCCAGGTGTTGCTAATAGTTGAAGGCTTCTTTAAAACAAACAAGCAAAATGTAAAACTTCCTTTAAAAACAAAGCTTATTATAAAAGAAAGAACTGTGCCCTTAAAACTATAAATTGTTTTGTTTTTTTTTGTATTGATTCATGTTTTGTTAGGTACAGTAAATAATTGTTTAAAGTTTCAACTTAATCAGAGAATGCGTGAGGGAGAAATAGTGGTAACAATTATTTAAGGGGACTAAACCCAACACATTTAGACATATGTAAAACCTGAATGATTAGTTTCCCATGTTGGAATAAAATAAAATAATTAATTTCTGGTAAATTGACTTACTGCTTACTCTTTTTTTTTTATACATGTCTTTTCTATGCCTATTAATAATTGTGTGAAGTTTCAACTTGATTCAAGAATCGATGTGCGAAAATAACATGTACACAGACAGAGTGAGTTGATATAAGCTTTGTAAAAATGTTAGACCCACTTAACTGACATTGTACACATTTTTATTTCCAGGCTTGGCCAATAAGTTGCGCTGTTGGTGCTGTCTTTGGTTACTGTTTAGGTCTTCTCTTTGGAGCTATTCAACTACCGAGAGAACTTTTAAATAATAAATGGAAAGTAATTTGAAACTGTCAAAATTTATTTAGAGAGATGTTCTCACAATACAATTGATTTTATATTGATGTTTTATAAGAGACCAATGTTATGTTTTATATTAACTTGATGCCTGTATAAAATGGTGTATTACGCTAGTAATGTATTTAGTATGTTATATTAACATCATTCACATATATTGCTATTTTTTCATTGTAAATAAAATTGTTATCACAATATATAAATATATATATATTACCCATAGATGACATGTTTTCTTTCTTTTTTTTGTAATGAATCTAAAACAAGTAACGATGCATTTGCTAAATAAAATTATTGATTTTATTTTTAAATTTTAATATTGGTTAAATCTAGCTTATTAAAAGGACATTTTTGAACGGATTACATTAAGAGTTTCAAAATCCATTTTGAATTTTATATTTTTAACTGAATAGATTCTTACATTAGCAATACTTCAGATAAAAAAAAAAATTGTATCAGTAATCTTGAACTTTTCTATTATAAACTAAAACTGCACAAACAATATAGATTGAACATGAACTCTTTGCATTGATAATTAACATTTGTATTCTTCAATACATTAAGTTAACATATAGAAAAATATAAAACAAAAATACAAAAGTCAAATAGTATAATGTACAAACTGAAAAAAAAAATCTTTAGGAGTCACAATGGTATGTGCACAGAAACAGAATGAGATATGTCTCTGGAACATCTGCAAAATTTGTTGCAAATAAAGTATCTGAATTATAAGGTTGATTAAAGCAGATTATGACTGATGATCAACATTTTTTTTTCATCATGAAAAAATTCAGATTATAAAAACGATCAGATTATACTAAGCTGGAGAAGCAGAACATGAACATTCTTCTCACATCTAGGTTTATTGACCATACATGTTTATTGACTAGACTGTGACAGACCAGCCA
>JADKLZ010000104.1:3355778-3385446 GCA_021533235.1 Biomphalaria straminea
AAAAAATGCATTTGAAAAAAAAAAATTCATGACATTTTGATCCCAATTTTTAAATATTTAGAAATTAATTATTTTCTCCCATCACATCGCCTCTCTGACATTTCTTGTAGTATAGGCCCGATAATTGGTTTATTTCATCATTATTTACATTTTAAACAAGTAAAGTTCATAAATATAAATGAAATCAGATTTGTGAGCTATAAATTTACTACGAATACTAGATCTACTATTAAATTTCTTATTAAAATTTAATAAGTAGATTTGTCCTCTACAAAACTCAATTCCAACTTTTTAACTTTTTGAGCGGGCGGGGGTCTCGCTAGCTAAGCGAGCGAGAGGCTATCATTTCACTTTCTCCATGTCAACCAATGCTAGCCAAAAAAATCAAAACTTTCTGTTAACTTAAGGTCTTAATTTATACACCATTGGAAAGTTCTTTTAAAGTATTTAACGATGTACTAGCGAAAAGTAGTTTTTTCTAAGATAATTTTTTTATTTCACATACCATTACTATTCAATAGAAATATAAGTCTAGTCACTCTAGACCTAGTCTTAATCTAAATCTAGATTTATTTATTTTTAAACCAGTCTTTAATAGCAACTAGTCAACCTAGTAATAGTAATAATTAATTAATAGTAATAATTAATAGTGTTTTAAAGTTTTAGGGCTCAAATAAGCAACAAGACAAGCATTGACTAGATTGTAGAATAAATCTGATTTATTTGAATAGCCTGAATAGGGTAGTTTAGGCTTCACTACATTATTAGACATAAAGAGTTAAATGTATTGAACTATTCCTTCGAGAATCTATATATTGGCATAGTAGTCCTGAAAGGAACTGACCTGGTTTGAAACATTCAGATTTTGACAGATTTTCATCAACTTATGATCAACATGCCCAAACTCTGTTTGTAAAATGTTTTACATGTTTCGGAAATTCCTTCAGAGTTGAAGATAGTTATTTCCTAGTCCAAACCTCCCGCAGGACGACGGGGGATGGGAGCGGGCAGGGTTTGAACCCGGGACCATAGGTAAATTGATACGACAGTCCAGCGTGCAAACCGCTCAGCCAGGCAGCCATCCATAACTCTGTTATTTATATTGATTAGATTCTAGGCCTTTCTATATTATTTAATCATCCATATAAACTAAATTTAACAGACTATGTATAGATCTAATCTAAAATATGAACTTTTAAAAATATTTAAATAAAATGAGGAAAAAAAAGTTTACTAGGGTAAAAAAAAAACTGCAAGGTCTAACACAGACATTAGACATATAAACCATGAACCAGGACTTCTTTTCAACTTTGCCTGTAAATATGTTGTAATTATCTCATTATTATTGTCCTAGTGTTTTGCACAATGGCTCACGAATATGGCGGGCAAAACAAACAGTACACTGGAGTAACTGGGCCCCTGAGCCTTGCAGAGCCAAAACAACAAGACCTTGAACTGACAGAAAAATTAGTTGAAGCTCTCCAGCCTCACAATGTCTTTGAAAGTGAAGCCGAACTTAATCATCGGTATGTTAATAATGTTTACTGCATAAATTAACAATCTTTTTGGTAATATCAATTCCTTTCATAAAATAATTTAAATAGTATTTAGTCTTTTTTTTTTCCATATAAACTTTAACAAAGCAAATATTTCTTTATTTAAGAGTTTAAATGTTGCAAGTTATTTGCTTTAAAATTCAACTGATTTTAAACTACTTAAAGCTTTTGTTTTTACAACATATTTTTTTCTTTCTAACAATTAATTCCCATCACTTTGATAATCTATTTATGTCTAGCCAGATATAAGCCCAATATCAGCCTACAGAAGACAGAATATGTATTTAATGACTTCATATATTTTTTTTTAGTTATTTCTGTAATTGACTTAGTTTGTTTCAATTGAAATTTAAACCTTCACAACCTTTAGTTCAAAAACCAAGCTATTTACCTTTCTGCTTCTAAGCCAAATTTATTTTAAATTTTATGATGCTTAGGACCGCCCCGAGTTAACCCATCTGTACATACTCTGGTCAGGTAAAGGGGGGGTGGTCATGGTGCTGGTACCCTTGTTAACAGAAACAAATGATAGGTGTACCTTCGTCTTATGGCTTTCCTTGCTACATACAAAAAAAATCTAGTAATCTGTAATCATTTATTTATGTAGACTTGAGGTCTTGGCAAAAGTGAATGAACTAATGAGGTCTTGGATTAAAGATGTTAGCCGACAAAAGGTGAGAGCTCATTATTATATTTATCCAATATTTAAGTTCGAATTTTTTTTATTTTTTTTTATAAAACATTTATATCTGTGTCAGCAAATATGTTAAGAGCAATGCATTATATATGAAACAATAAAATTGTTACATTGTTCTCAGCAAAATTATCCCTACTTACATTCTCTTTTTAGTATCTCTTTTGTATTGCCAACAACTTACAAAAGGTTAATGCATTGGTCTGGACCATCCTTGTCATTGCAATAAATATACTTCATCAATCACCCAATTAGTTGATACCTATGATGTGGCTTTTGTTTCAGAATAATATTCCAGAAAACTTGATCGACACATTTGGTGGCAAGGTTTTCACATTTGGTTCCTATCGGATGGGAGTTCACACTAAAGGTGATTAAAAGTATTGTCCTCTCTGTATGTTAATTGTTGTCTATAGTACCTGGAAGAAATGAAGAAATTAATTATAAATAAAATAAATGAGAAATGGACAAGCTCACATCCAAATCACAAGAAAGATGATGCTTACTATAAGCTATCCCGACAAGATCAACGTGTAATCTTTTGACTTAGGACCGGACACAACAGAATGCGACAACACATTACCGGAAGCTCAAAATTGGAACCAGTGATATCTGCCCATGTGGAGTGTCATCAGAGAATGCCGACCATGTCCTCCAAGACTGCGCTCTTTACCAAGAGGCCCGTCTAAGACACTGGTCGCAAAACACCCCAATAGAAAGAAAACTATATGGAGAGCTCCCTGACTTGGAAACCACTGCGCAGTTCATCTCAGATATTGGTGTAGTGATCTGAACCCTCCAACATAACAATGAGAACGAAGAAGAAGAAGTTGTCTATAGTGTTTAAATTTTACTTATTATACATTGTATTATTATATATTGTTATTATATTCCACCAATGACCAATGAATGTTTGTTGTGTTTCAGGTGCTGATATTGATACACTTTGTGTTGCACCACGTCATGTAGAGCGTAGTGATTTCTTCAAATCCTTTTTTGAGCTTTTAAAAACACAGGCTGAAGTCAAGGATTTAAGGGTATTTATATATTTTGCATTTCTTTTTTTTTTTTCCTTGTTTGTTCACTTTTTTTCCGGTCAAATTTAGCCAATGTTTTCTTTCGCAGTTAGTCACATTTGAAAAAGGGTAACAGGTCAATATAGGCATTGTTTTTCTTTCACAACTGTATAGGATATTTGTGTTATTATGTCTTTAAGAAACATAATTTATATATAAGCACAAAAACTTTTTCTTTTTGAAGTTGAAAACAAAACAACAAAAAAATACCTTTTCTTTCTTTTTTTTTTTTTTGTTCAGGCTGTTGAAGAAGCCTTTGTGCCTGTCATTAAAGTTGAATTTGATGGCATTGAAGTAAGTATAATTTTTTTGGGTTTTGCTTTAAAACAATTATTTTATAATTTTATTATAATCTATGCTTTATATATTATTTTTTTTTTAGAATCTTTGAAAGCTAATTTAATTTATCTTTAATCATACAAAATAGCAGTAAATATTTTTCCCTCTCAACACTAGCTTGACATGGTTTTTGCACGTCTGGCACTACCAACAATTCCAGAAGATATTAACCTCAGGGATGAATCCTTATTGAAAAACTTGGATGATAAAAGTGTAAGAAGTCTGAATGGTATAAGAGTTACAGATGAAATATTACACCTTGTGCCAAATCAAGAAAATTTCCGCATGACCCTCCGTGCCATCAAATTATGGGCTAAAAGTAAGGAAATTAATGCTTATTATTTATAGATATATATTTACAGACCCACTTGTATTTGCTTCAATTATTTCATTCAAGAACAACTATTCAACTAATTCCCCCAGATTGTGTAAAATAAAATTAAACTCATTGCGATAATAATTTTTTTGTTTTCAGAAAAGGGCATCTATTCCAATGCTCTGGGTTACCTAGGAGGTGTATCTTGGGCCATGCTTGTAGCTAGAGTGTGCCAGCTATACCCCAAGGCTGCCCCAGCAACTATTGTTCACAGATTTTTTCTGGTTTATTCCAAATGGTAATTTACACACAAAAAAATAGTTCAAAATGTTTCAGAGATTGTGAACAAAATTAGAATCCTTTCGTTTTATTCAATTGGCACCTGCTGGAACTTGTTTTGTTGTCTTCTTTCAGGGATTGGCCATCACCTGTATTACTGAAACCGTTAGACACTGAGAATAAGTTAGGTTATCCTGTTTGGGACTCAAGGGTAAGTTGAGGGGACAAATAGGTTGACTATTTCTACTTTATATTGTGACAAGAAATACAAAACTGTGCTGAATTTAATTCATATTTTGTTTTTAAAGCAATTCTTGCCTCTGTTCTGCAGATCAATCCAGCTGATAGATTTCATCTTATGCCTATCATCACCCCTGCCTACCCTCAACAAAACTCAACATATAATGTGACACAATCCACACGGACCATCATTATGGATGAATTTTTAGAAGGTTGGTGTTAAAGTTTGTTTTATTATTTTGTTCCCTTTAGTGTTTCTAGTTTTAGATCATTTTTCTTTACCTTTCTGTTATAGCATAAACAAATAAAAGTTACATTTCCTGATTTGATCTTTTCAAATATTATCATTTAGGTTTAAATGTTGTCACACTTATCTATGAAGGCAGAGAGGAGTGGGCTAGATTGTTTGAGCGTTCAGATTTTTTCCACAAATACAAGTAAGGAAAAGATTGTTTTTGTTTCTAATATCATTTTGTTGCTTCTCATTCAGTATAGTCATATGTTATGTTGTTGTTGTTTTTTAGACACTACATTGTTGTGAAAGCAAGTGCAGAAGAGGAGGACCATTATCTTGAGTGGTAACAGTTTAATTATATATTTCATGTATTTTTTTTTAATACATGCTGAATAATTTTTTACGATTGGTCAGTATTTCTCAAAGAGTGCTGCAGTGTGTATAGAAGTTGTATTTCCATGCCTTGTTTTGTTGTTTTCTTTTCACATTGTTTTATTTTCTTCTTTTAGGAAAGGTTATGTGGAATCTAAAATCAGATTGTTAGTTGGTAACTTGGAGAGGAATCCCAACATCAAGTTGGCACACATTATGCCAACATCTTATGGTCCTGTTAATGAAAGGTAAGAAATTATTGCATTTTCTCAACTTTCTGATCAGTAGAAACCCAAGAAGGTTTTCCTTCAGTCTGGGGTCTGTATGATTTTTTTTTTGTTTCTGTTTTCAGTGAAGGCCAGTATATGTGTAAATGGTTTATTGGTTTAGTATTTGGCATAGTTTACCAAGGAGCACAATCTGGTACCAATGTTGATCTCACATATGACATTCAATCATTCTCAGATGTTGGTAAGCACATCATGCAGCCTATTTTTGAGACTTATGAATGTAGATTCTATATTGCTTTTTTTTTCTTATTAATTGTGGTACATGCAGACAATTTAAAAAAAAACAAACTATGTTTAATCATTCACAAATGAAAACTTGCTATATCTTTTCTATTTACCAGTCCACAAGCAAGCCATACATATAAATTTGTACAAAGAAGGTATGAAGGTTGAAATTCAATATGTGAAAAAGTAAGTTTTGCTTAAAGATTTGTAGAGATATAAACATATTTAAAATTAAATTCATATACTCATTAGAACTGTTGAATTAAGTGCTGTTTTTTTTTCTGCAGAAAAAATTTATGTGAATATGTTCCAGCATCAATTTTAAATCAAGGCAGGGTAAAAAGACGGGAAAGGGTAAGTATGTTGAAATATTCTTATTAAAAACAGAATGAACTTAATCAGTGGGTTTTTTTTTCCATAAACAATTATATTGTGGGCATAGTGCTCCAAGGGTAAACACTCAAAAGGCAACAGTCTTGAAAGATTTTCAAAGTACACCCATTTTGTTGAGTAACTGGCATAAGTGTTAGGAAAGTGTAATGCAGTTGGCTATTGGCCAATGTACTTAACATCATCTGCATCAATTAACACTTGATTAGAATGGACATTACCTGGAGAAACAGTTTATGAAACATTATTTATTTTAACAATTTTAAAGTAAATGGGAGTCTCGATATTTCAATTAAATTTTACCCTTGTATTGCTTTACAGCATGACAGTTTTAAAAATACTTCTGGTAATGCCAGACGTCAAAGCACAGAGAAGGGTTCCACTGGGTCAGCAGCATCAGTGTCAGCTGCAGGGAAATCTGAGTTGGATGTTGAACAGTCCAAAAGTTATGAAGCTGGTGAAGAGGACGACACATCGCAGGAGTCAAGCTTTGACACGCACCCAACAGTTGTATCTTCCAATGGTCCAGTGACGACAGATTCCGAGAGTATGCAGTGGGTTTCAGAGGATCCCTCTAGTTCTGCCACATCAGTTGGAGTAACTGGAAAGGAAGAGGAGGATTTAGAGGATAAATCAGAACATAATGTGGTAGAGTATTTTTACAAAGCTTAAATCAACTAACTCTCTCTGTCTGGCTGACCAAATATTTGTACATGTTATTTCTCCGACACCCAGTCTCGTATCAAGCTGAAATTTTGCACAATTATTTCTTTTACCTGACAACACAAGAATAAGTTTATAAATTAACCAATCAGTTAATAAACTATCCTTGGGTACCCAGCTCTAATGGGTACCTGACATTAGTTTGGGGAAAGTAAAGGCGGTTGGTCGTTTTGCTGGCCACATGACACCCTCGTTAACTGTAGGCCACAGAATCAGATGACCTTTACATCATCTGCCCTATAGACCACAAGGTCTGAAAGGGGGACTTTTTTTTTTGGTAATAAATTAGTGTGTTAGGTATCTCAAATATGGGAAAGAAATTGTACTAGATTGAAATGGTGGTATAAGCTGAATTAGTCTTTTTTATATTAGGCTGCCGTCTCAGGTTTAGTGGACAGAAACATGAAATAGAAACAATAGATAACTATACAATCTTCCATGTTCATAGTTTGGTTTGAGAAACCTGAGAAGGCTTTAGCCTACAAGTTTGAATTCCGGTTGTTTCTTTTTTTTTTTTTTCTAAATTCATTTAAAAAGCAATCACCCAGATATCCTGTTCTTTCTCCCTCTTTCCAACTGGTCCAGTGGTAGGATCATAGTGTATTAAGAACGCTAAAAGCTTGAAATTGCGATATAAAGCAACAATGGTTAAAAATTCTAATTTCACAGTTTTATAATTGTTAGTCTAGAGCTATTACAAATTTAATTACATGACTTATCCAAACTAATTGATACACATTAATATAAACTTTTTTTTATTTATGAAAAAAAAAATTTATTTTGAAATTTATTGCTGTTTTTTCAGGGAAGTCCTTCATCGCAGGATGGTGCACAAGATGCAGCCTCCAAGAGGCCAGGGTCACCTTTTCAGAATGACACTCCACCTAAAAAATCTAAAGATTTAGATCAACAGGTGAGTTTGCTTTCTACCCATGATTTTGTACAGCACTTTGTATAGCACATAAAGAAGTATTGAAGTTGAAGACATTTTAAGCGGGTTAATCTAGCCCATTTTCTGTTTCTTTTGGGCATATATTTTAATGTATATAATAATGCCTACTCATTGCTACCAGTTGTTGACTTAACAATTTTGTTGATTCTTTATTCTAGATCTTAATAAAAATGCAGTGCTATAAATGGTCAAATGCTACATTCTGTAAAAAAAACATTCTAGTCATTTTGATCACACATGCACATGCATTCGTACCGATTCTTGTAAAAAGGAAATATTAAATCAGCTATTATAGAATGTTTTTTTATACATTTTAATCATGAAGAAAAAAAAGGAAAACACAATAAGTCAAAATAAAGCATTCAAAATGTAATTAAAAGAAAGTGAACAAAAATCAATTTGAAGTAGTTGAGCTTAGTGGGCAAAACTGATTTTAAAAGTGCTTAGTTATTATAACTGTGTCAAATTTTAATTTTTTTTTATTGCCTCTTAGTGAGAGAATAAGTGATAAATGATCAGACAGCTAGGGCTTATAATATAAATAGATTTCATGAGAAGCAAAAGTTATATTGTAATTTAATTTAAAGATGAAAAAAAGAAATAAGAGTTAAACTTTTGTTTGTCTGAAGGAACAAATAAAGTAGAAGTCTTAGCGTGAGAGCTCTCAGTGAAGGAGACAAATGTTAAGGATAGCAAGCAGTGAAAGCTTCTATATTGATGAAGTTATTCCAAATAACTTGCTGCTTTATCTTCTTGATAATGTACTGTTTGACTGATATAGCTAATGGAAAACTTGTAGATTGTAGCCTTTCCATGAACATAAATGTCTGCTAAGTTTTTTAATTTGTTGTGTGAAAGCATTTAATATTTATTACTTCGCTATTTTATTTTCCACACACATTTTTTTACATTACATTAATTTTGTAATTAAATAATCTTGTAATTCTATTCTAAATGATGTTAATCAACAATGGAAATCAGCCTACAAAAATGTTCTTAAATTCCTATTCATAACTTTTTATATTTATTTTCCTTTGCAGCATTAAATTAAGCATTTTTTTTTTTTTGACAGGTTCCAGGTTCCCCCATGCAGGTCGATGAGAAACAGTCATCTTCATCCACATCACAGCATTTAGTACCACCTTCACAACAGCACCAACCATCCCTTTCTGATGCAGCAACCAAATCTATAGCCAATAAGGTAAGTGTTATATATTTTGACACTCGCTTTTATCAACTCGCTCTGTGTGTCTGGGGGAGTGAAATCTTGTCCACCTTATTTCACCCATTTCCCAAACTTGGATCAAATTGCAGTTATTCATTTTCAATGACATAACATGAATCGATAAAAAAAGAAAATTAATTAGGGTCCCACTAAGCTAAGGGGAGATAAACCTTGTGTTGAAAAATGTAACCAACAATACACTTGAAAACCTACTTTTATAAGTGAAAATCAGCTTGGAAACCTTCTGTTACATATCTATACAATAAAAATTGTAATGAGTGATCAAAATTTTCAAAAAAAATTCTTCACTGATATTTTCTTCTACTATTAAAATCAAAAATTTGTTTTCTCATTAAAAGAAAGCTTTTTTTTTTTTTAAGTATTCTGAAAAATACAATTACAAAAAATTTATCGGGCAAATTTTTTTTTCTCCCCTAAAGAATTCATACCTTGTGCCACAAGGGCTTTCTATCTAAAAAAAACACATGCCTAGAAAATTTCCAAAACTTTTAGTCAGGGTTTGTTTCCATCACTAATTTTTTGGCATAATTTTTTGGACATTGCACCATTTCTCATACATCACTAATGTCTAACATTATAATCCATTTATGTATGTAATATTTTAGAATACTGTTTCAAGTTACAGTAATTACAAACATTGATAACTTTGACAACACTGTAGACACAGACATTGGTTTTCCAAAATTCATTCAGTACTAATGAAACTTATTGTTTGAATACCTTAAATAACAATATTCTAAGCTGCATGGTTTCAACTGTACTGTTTATTTCTGTATTCAAACAAAAAAGTTGTAACACAACCAAATTGAAAACATATCCCAAAAATAGCTGTGCACAGAAATGTTTCATGTTTATTATTAAACAGGCAATTTAGATAGATAATTTAGAACTGTTAAAGAAAAAATGACTAATGTATATCTGTAACCAATTACCATAAAGAATTCAATATCATAAAAAATTCTGTTAAATGTTTATATGTTTGTATTGACTTGTAAGGAATTATTTTTGTCTTTGAAAAGACTAATTATATTCCTAAAAATTTTTCTTTTCAGCATGTAGACCATCATCCGAGTAATGAACTTTCAGATTTGTCAAGTCCACAGCCCATCAATTCTACCGGATTCCTCCAGCCCCTCAAAAACTCCATAAAGCTCAAACTCAAATGATGTGTGTGAGATAACTTAGCTTATTCATATTTTTATCCCTCATTGTATCTACCACAAGAACATAACACCTTCTCTGGATGACCAGGAATATCCTTATTCATTGACAAATACTATCAGGACATAGACTAATTTATTCCTACAGTCGGTCTCTTTGTGGAATAATTCTGGCGTTTACAACATGGGTTGTGTAGGATTCTGTTGGAAGCCTATGAATCTACCCAGGTATGGGCTATGAAGTACACAACAGCAGTTTGTTTTTGTATTCATTGAATATCAGCCTGTAACGGAATGAAAGTGACTAATGAACATTCTCTGTTTGGTGCCACTCTACATAAGTCAGTCTGAATTTTTTTTTTCTCTTCTATAATTGAGTTCATCTTTTTTTCAAAATTAGAATAATGGAAGAAAAAAAAATTTTTTTTACAGATCTTTTATTTAATAGCATCTTGTTTCTGTAATAATTCTTAGTTTCATTTCTTTCAATATGACAGTATTTTGTTGTTCTCCTCTAGCATTGTAGTGCAGCATTTGATTTTGTTGTCCTTTACGTAATTGCTAGATCACACATCCAATAGCATTTTAGTAAAGAAACATTTGTTACTAAAGAACATCTAAATAATTTTTGTTTCATTAATAATGTTGTTTGATAGTTGTCTATTTTATTTAGCATTTAGTTAAGTTCATGTGGTATAAAATAAAAATCAAACTTAGACAATCTATCACAGCCAAACTTGAGTGGCAAGGCATGAGCTCTGCCAATGCCAAATTTTTAGGGGCATAGCATAAGCTCTCTCAATGCCTAATCTGAAAACTAAAGATAGCCCATCTTATTGGAGTGAACACCATGACATGAACTTCTATCACAGCTTAGTAAGAAAATGACATCCAACTTGCATGGTAGTTAAAAGACTGCTTACCCAACTTTGAGAGTTAATCATGACGTTTTTGGTTAAAACCAAATTCGTGTCTTTTAGTCACCAAGTAACAATATGGACTAGGAAGGTCAAGTTAAGCCTAAGGTGTAAATATAAAGGGTGATTTTTATCTTGTCTAATTCTATCCTGTTGAGGGAAGGCAGCTTGATCTGTTTGTTGATCTATTTACAGGTGATAAGTGTACACACTTCTATTTGATCTTGTTAACATGCTGTAAACATTATTTGCTGTAGTCTTGTTACTTACTATATAAAGTAAATGCCTTGAAATGGTATCCAAAAAAAATCTAAGTGTTCTTTTGTCTGTGTTGTTCTAGTTATCTATTTTTTTGTTTCATTTTTTTTTTTTGGTACAAAATTATCTACAGTTGTAGGTTTTTTAAAAAAAAAAACTGCTGATTTGGTATGTTTGTTTCTAAAAAAAAAATTATTTTTTTTTGCCATTTTTATTATTGTTACAAATGTTTAGTAGTTATAACTTAAAGGTATTATTATAGGACTTCACCTAATATTACTGTTTTTTAAAGCTCAACATAGTTAATGAAAACTTGCAAAATACAGCTATGGTAAATAGCATTGGTCTCTAAAGGTTTGAGACATCAATACAGTACAGCAAATGTTTCCATTTTGTGGTACATATGGCTCAGCTTAAGGATCACCTTCAGATCTCTTTATTTAACCACCGAAAATTAAGTCTCATCAGAAACCTGTCTATAGTTATTTAACTAAAATTATATTTTTATTTTTTTTATTTCATCTATTTTATAGTGGATCTTGCCTATGTAGTCATTCTAATTCTGCTGTACAGCTAGTAATTTTCCCTGATTATTTCCAATATATAATCAACAAAACATGGCAATTTTTATAGCTGAAGTACTTGGCATTGACATTGTCTTCTTTTCTGAAGATTTAGGATGATGTAGTGTTTCACATGAAGCACAAAAACATTTGCGACCTGCATATTTTAGCAAATGTAATGCAGTCATCAACTGAAATACAATTCAGTGACTTATCGTTTCAGTTTAAAATTACAATCTGTACATATTGAGTTTGTCATAATTTTTTTTTTTAATATTAGAAACTTAGATTTTCCCTCCTTATGTTTTCTTGCAGGACAAGATTTCAGGTCTACTTGGGAAATTTTTCTCCTGCAATCCAATTAAATAAACTAATTAATGTCAGATGTTTTTACCTTTTTAATAAATTTAATTACATGAAGGAAGTGAAAACTGACCTATCCAAATAGTACACCTACAGTTACAATGTACTGGTAGATGTACTTTTAGTTAATTCAAAGCATGATCAGTTTAGCAGTAGGTCCACTTGAGTTTATGTTGCAGTGGTCACAAATCTAACAGTAAATTACCCTTCTGGAAGCCATGGACTCCCACTGTAATGTCTATCAAGGGGAAAAACAAAGCTCCAGATCATTACATTGTACAATTGTGTATAAAAGATAAGTTGCATAGCATACTTCAGAGAGAGCTTGTGTATAAAGTAACACTTGTACATATTCTGTGCTTGGTGTCACATCATAACTTGTGCAACAATAATGGATTCTTCAATAAGTTTTTTTTTGTCTTGTCAAAATGTTGATGTACATTACAAGTAATAAAAAAGTAAAATTTAAAAACTTGAATTTGTTTTTCTAATAATTACACTGATCAGATATATAGTTTTAGATTGATTGCTAAGTTTACATAAACAGAGTCACACAGAAATGTACAGTATTCTTTTGCCCTGAAGGATCCGAGCCTTTAGGTCCAAAGGCTGTTGGCCTATTAAGTCAGTACATTATTAAATTAAAATATGTAACTATGAAGTTCTTCCCCTTAGGTTAAGTCCCTGCACAGACCCTCTCCCCTTCCAAATTTGTTGGGTATTTTTATATTTGATTGTTCATGACGTTGAAAACATGGATACACTTGAGAAGCTGTTATTATTATTTGGCCAACTTTAAATAAAGCATGAAAATTCCAGGGTCTTCTTCTTGGTTCTTATTGTTATGTTAGAGGGTTCAGATCACTACACCGATATGAGATGAACTGCGAACTGTGCAGTGGTTTCCAAATCAGGGAGCTCTCCATATAGTTTTCTTTATATTGGGGTGTTTTGGGGCCAGTGTCTTATACTCTGGCCTCTTGGTAAAGAGCGCAGTGTTGGAGGATGTGTTCGGCATTGTCTGGTGACACTCTATATGGGCAGATGTCACTGGTTAATTCCAGGGTAAATGTTTGGACTTGTTCATCTTATAATACATTAATGTGGACAACTGGGAGGAGTCCTTTGATAGCACTGAGTATAAAACACAACATTAATCAAGGGGGAAATGGTGACATTTTGCACATTGACTAGCAGACAATTTTCTTCATACACTTGTGTTAACATAATCAAGTCAATAAAAACATGTTTTTGTGGTTATATGTTTTAATGATTTCAAATGTTTACCAAACAAACAATAGTAAAAACATTTCAAATCTTAAGTTTTCCCCACCTAATTATTAGTAACATCATTTAGGAAAGGCTACCAAGTCATCACAATACAAAAATATAAAAAAGAATGTGGGAATTTATTTCATTCAAAAGTATGCTGGTATCAGTGGTGATAGAAACTTCAAGCAAGAAACCTTAAACATTCAGTTTGGAAAAAAAACTAGTGGCAAAAAAAGAGTTAATAAATTACAAACAAAAAAAAAAGTTTGGATCAAACCTATAAAATAAAAAATGAGATGCCTTACTGACGAAAGACATTTCAATGGCATCCGTAAACGAATGTCATACCTATGACATGTATGTTATGTGGCATCCTCATAAGGATGTCCAGGGCCATACATCAATTACAAACCCCATGACTAACGCATTAATAAATGTACATTGTATCATTTGATGTGGTCTTGACATTTTGTAAAACATAATAAGAGCCAAAATATCCCAGGTATTTTTATTTTTGGCTAAAAAAAACAAAAGTTTATAAATGCGTTGCTGCCCATCAAAAAACAACATCTCTATAAAGTAGTCCACATTGCCAAAAAGTAGAAAAGTACTGAAATATAAAATAATGTAAATATTTAGCATAAAGCAAAAAAATCAAATTTGTCACTAATAAAGGGAGACATTTCACAAAATGTGCTTTAGAAAATTAACCTTAGATAAAGTAAATGTAAACAAATGCACAAAATGAAATGCAACAAGAAAAAAAAAAATTTATAAGGAAAAAAAAATCCAATAGTGACTAATTGTACTATTGTAAAAAAAAAAAAAATCACACATTTACAGTACAAAGTAAAACAATTTAACTCATACAACTCCACACTAAAGAGCAATTAAGTGAAAATAGAAGGGTTTTATTTATCCCACACACTAGCATTTCTGTTAACCAATTAACTGGTTACTTTAGTTAATAACAGAAATAAAAAGAATTGCAAGTGTATAAAATTCATTAGAAAATCCACACTTCCCTAAATAAATCCTAATACTTTTAACTAGATAAACCGATGTCAGCACAGCTTCACCATGTTCTCAATCAATATCTAGCTCATAAATCAAAGCATTGGAAAACTCAAAAGGACATTTAGTCACATGTTCTGAATCATTTCTTTGTGGCCCATCCTCCCAGCTTAAGATAGTCTCAACATCGGAATGTTCTTTGAGGCTGTCGGCAGTCAATTTCTTCTGGGGCCCACTCTTTCGGTCATCTTCGTTCACTGGAAAAACTTGGTCGCTACTCATTGACACAACATTCTCTTTATCACATTTGTCAGTGATTGAAACTTTACCACTGAACTCATCGGCCATTGAGCTCACAGCATCTACAAAATCATCATCATCACTATCATGTCTGTCGCAAGGTGGATCTCCAGTAGTATCACCCCCAGCCAGTTTACTCCTGATTTCAGAAATAATCTTTTTTTTCTTATCCCCATCCTTTTCAAGGAAATTTTCCACTCCATTTGCTTCACCGCATTCATTCTGATCATTAGGCTTAACATTCAAACTTTCTACAACATTATCACAGGTTTCAGAAGATATTACTTTATCACCACTTTGTGCACCACTAGTCCTAAAATCAATGACACTGGCATCTTTAGGTATTGATTCAGGCTTTTTATCTGAAATATGATTTCCTTTTTTGCCTTTTTTAATGCCATTTTTCTTTTTCTCTTTCTGGTTCACCTTGTCAGGGTAGATATTAGGGCCAGGGTCTGACAAGGCACGAGAAAGACCTGACTTAGGCAAGGGCTTTTCCAAAGAGCTCTCTCCTTCGCTCAGACAGTGAGCATCTAAGGAATTAATGCATTCTTCGCTGCTGCTAGTGCCCTCACTGGCCCTGCGCATTCTTCCCTGACGCTTTTCATCACGCTTGCGCTGACGCCGTCTTTTGCTTTTCAGCACTGTTGTCATGCTGGAAACGGAAGCAAATGATTTGAATGAAGCTTTGTCAACATGGTTGCTAAAGGAGACTGATCTTTTCTTGCTAAAAGAAGAGGAGAGTTCTTCTCCTTCAGATCTAGGGCTTTCTGGTTCCATTCCATTTACTTCTTCACTAGACTCTGAAGGTGTTCGTGTTTTCAAAATGCTGTGTAGATTTGGTGTAGGGTGTTTGTGTATGACTTCAATCTCTGCAGAAGATGGGAGTTCATAGTCTTCATCATCAAGCTCTTCATCTTCAGGCTTGTACTTTTTGGCTTTAGGAGGCTGAAGAAGAGGAAAAAAACAAAAAATAATTTAAATCCTTTCACCTGTTTTAAATTTTAAATTGCATGTATTATAAACTGAATAACTTTGTTTAGTGCTGGACTGGGAGTTCCCAGACTGTTCCGTGGAACAGTGTTTCACAAGGCCTAATAGGTGATCTTCAAAAACATGTTGTAGTAATTAACAAGTAAAAAAATGAATTAATTCCTTAGTAAATGTTTGTCCCACCTTGATCTCAATTGTAAGCTTGGTCTCCTCCATTGTAACAACTGACAGTTCTGGGAGAGCCTCCACTAAAACAGGCATGGTGGATTCTTGAAGAGTTGCTTCTTGATCAAGCTCAGATAACTCTCTTTGCAAATTGCTTTCAGTTAGAAATTGCCTCACCTGAACAGAAGAAGAGTTGGTTATAATAAAATTATGTTTAACAGGAGCCTAAGTATGATTATCAAGAGCATACGCCAAAAACTGACAAATGACGAAATATTTGCCCATAGGATTTCTGGAGAGGAAAAAAAAAAGCATTCCAAGTGGCATAAAAACAAAATTACTTTCTAAAGACACCACCAAAAGTAAATATTTTATGAACCTAAACAAGACTCAGAATGCCCAACTAATGTGTAAGATCAATACATACATACATACAAAATAGCATTATCAATTCAAACAAAAAAAAAAAGGATGAAAATGAGTATTCATATAAACCAGAATATTACCACATAGTCTATACATTCATTTAAGACAGCCTAAGTAGAAACATGCCTATTGAAACCAGAGAAATACTTTGAAAATACTTTCCTAGAGACTAAAGAATTGCAACTAATGGGCACAATTTAATATAATTCCAATGTACCTTAAAAAACAAAGATAACTATGTCCTAATCAAACCCCCTACCAGATGACAGAGTCTGGTCTGTCATGACAACAATCTGATGTACATATCAAATAACTATATAGATCTATTATTTATATATATACAAAATACATCATAAAATAATATAATTTATCAAGCAATTTTATTATTTATCTTATCTTATCTTATACAATACAGACGTTACTTCAAAAAAGAAGATGATTACATCCTACGAGTCATGCATTCAGTCATGCACATTAACCAATGACCTAAATTTAGAGTCGACTATATCTATAATACTCAATCTCAAGATCTATAGTAGTATTTTGTCACGTTCTTTTAAAACGAACTTCAAAAGACAACAAAAAATAACATTCATTAAATAATTACCAGTTAAATAGTATAGATAGACTATTGTACTAAATCTAAATCTTAAATCTAGTAGATGCAATCAAATCATTTAGAGTCCTATATGAAGATCATATCTATCTAGTGCAAATTGTACTGAGTATGAATACTATGGTTGCATTACCTTCTGGAAAATGTCCAAAAAATAAAATTGGCTAGACGAGACGAAACAGTAGAGCAGGAAGGTCAATGTTGTTTTTGTTTACACAGGGGGAAAAAGTCATGTCACCCAACGACACACATTCAAATGCTTCCACAAAACAGACTATAAAATATAATCTAGATCTAGTTAGATTATGCACGAACTTCAAAATGTCCAAAAAACTACAGTTCAGTTTGTTCTAGATCTACTTGCTAAACAAAAATGTTAATCTCAAGAAACAAGAAAACAGACACAGCTAGACGTCTCGACCCTTCTATTTGCCAGCATTAAAATTTACGCGAACGTTCGGCTTTTCCCGTAATTCTGGTTCGCTAAGCTGGTATCACGTGGGCACGAGCCAGACTATTTGTGTCGTGGCCTTAACCGAGTAACGTAGCCCAGCATATTTCCTGTGACGCTACTCGCTCAATAGCTGATGAAACAACAAACGACTAGTCATCAGTAGTGTGTTAGAGCTTGATCTAGATCTACACTTGGAAAAAAAATATTTTAAAAAATTTTTGAGTCTAATTATCACGATGTTTAAGAGCAGAATTATGCTCAATACATATATAGATACTAGATGCATACACAATTTAAAAAACAAAACAAAGACCCTCGAATTTTCCACGGCCTTCAGAAATTGACCTTACCTTGACCCCATCCCCGACGCCAAGAATCACCGACAGATTTGAAGAAAAAAAAAAAGGGGGGGGGGGGTATTTTTAGGACAGACATTTTATCTTATCACTGTATACTGGACACTATTAGGTCACCTTTGATTACTGACGTAGTGATGCTTGACCTCAAGCACTCAGATCTAAGTAGGACTGACAATAGGTGCTAATTAATTAATTTTGAGCATTCGAAAATGAAAACAAAAATACTATCGATCTCTAATTTATTAATCTATTTATTAATCGTGATTGAGTAGACATATAATGATAGGCCCTATACTTATTGAAATATTATGGCTCATTTTGTTTCTTTCTTAGGCTGTATTGTAATAATTTAATATTTTAAAATCCACTTCCTTTTTTCCCTCTTTAAAGACAATGGAATATTTATTCTATTTTTCACAAGTATGTAACAGAAATAAGATTAAAAAAAAAAAAGAATGGAATGGCTGCAAACAAAAAAATATTATTTACCACTGTGCAATTTACAAGGACAAATAGACTTTTAGTTAAAATATCAATATTTATAAATAAATTTAAAAAAATAGAGACAGAGAGTGCTTTTTTGTAAAAAAAAAATAGGTACCAGTACTCAGTGATTGATTGCCTAACTTTTAAATACTAACAAATTAATAATATACCTTAAAATACAACAAAAGAAAAGTAATAAATTTTTCCCCCGCCATAGCAGTGTGTACCATTAAAAAAAAGCTGAATGAACCATAGTCATGCCATTCTACGAATGAAAAAGGTTAACCGAATATATGTGTGTACACCAAGATCCTTTGAAGAAAACATTGTCTAAATATGTGATTGATAAATCAGTTTATAAACACAGTCATAGCTGCTGGGGTTAAGGTAGGATGAGAAGTTTACAATTATTTTACATTAATTTTCTAAAAAGAAATACAGTCAAATCGAAGTGGTTTGATTAACTGGATTCTATCCTATATATTTAAAAACTACTCATTGATCTACTATTATTGTATTGAATATTTATCAGTGTAATTTACTATAATAAGGATCAATTCTGGTTAAAAAATCTTTTAAAATTAAAAGAGTCTGTAAATTGTAAGATAAGATGTGGGATATAAGGCTGAGAGAGGTTCTAGTTCGACACTCGATTTGAGCAGAGTTGTGTTCACTGAGCACCAAAAGGCACGAAAGTTAAACTATATAAACATATTAGGAAACAAAAATTGTGTATAAAATTAATGGGTTCAAAATGCTAAATAATCTACTTACTTCAAGTTTTGTATCATCAACTCCGATTTCAAATGTATCCCACAATCCTCTGCTTTCTTTCTTCTTCAGAATAATAAAAACTAGATTGTCATTGCTAACATCAACACTTCCATGCTCAGAAGCAATCCAACAACCCTCAGGAAACTTGACACACATGCTGTAATAAATGGGAAAACATCCAGCACCGTAAGATATAAACTGTATAATAGCCATGCTGTTTTGAGGGAAAAGCATTTTTGTTGAATTTTCTTCAACATTTTTTACTTTGATAACAAAGGAAACTGTTTCAGTATCCTGTGAAAACTGATATTCTGGCAAAACCCACTTTACATTTTGTGGAAACAGGTTGTTTTCAGCATCATTTACTTGAGTATTCTTCAATGACTGGACTTCTGGTCTTGGCACATCAGTTTTACTGTCACTATTGTCTGTATTTAATTCTTTCACAAGACGTTCATCTATTATGTCAGTGGCGAAGCTATTCTGAGTTATCTCGCTAACAGGCTGAGGGTCACTTATTTCAGAAAAAGGCAAAGGCTGCGTTTTGTCAGGCAATACTGGGAGAGTCACAATCAATAATCTCTTTGACTTGTCAAACTTAGCAGTTCCTTCATCTTCATTTACTGGATACGGCAATGCTAGGTCTAATTTATATGCCGCAGGGGAGACTGATGTTATCAGCAGTCTTTTCTCAAAGATATCTAAATTGGCCTGTGCTGCAGAATTAAGTAGAGGCAGCTCAATTTTTATAACAAGTTCTTTAGGGCGAGTTGAAGTCTTTGCATCAGGAGCATTTCGATATTCACTCATATCTATGTGAGAGCGGTGAGTAATAGAGTATTTTGGCTCAGTAAATTTACTTTCTTCTGATTTAACTTTATTTCCATTTTTGTCATCTGTTTTCTTTTTTGAATGCCTAACTTCATTTTCAGCTGCTTTTTCAGAGGAAGTTTTGGAATCATAAGGATAAGGCATTTGGTTCAGAAAATCATCAGATGGCAGTTGATACGAATCACTATCTTGTTTCCTCTCTCGAAGAATGGTAGCAGTTTTCATACCTTTGAATTTTAATTTTGGTCGCTTAATGTTATTTTTATCAAGGGTCACACCAAACTGACGCTCAATACCATCTAGAGCAGTGTCCTCAACAAGTTTTTTAAATCTGTCATTTTTTATTGCCATTCTATAAGTATCAGGATGAAAGACTACATCATAAACTTGACACTTTTGTTTGGACTTATCAAAATCATCTTTCGGGGGCGCAAATGAATGAGGAATTTGCCACAAAAGTCCACTTTTACCATCTGGACTGGTTTGTTTCTGAGATTTTGGTTTATCAATTTTGTCGTTCTGACATATATTTATAAATGCTTTTATGGACCCGTTTACAGTAGTTTTTAAAACATAACCTGGTTCAGGGTGAATAAATTGAACACTCATGCCTCTCTCATTTTCCATCATAGCTATTTCTTCCTCTGCTTTGCGCATATTTTCCGGGTTGGAAATTTCTTCCGCATACTCACAGAGTAACTTTCGGAACTGCTCATCTTTGAGCGCTTCTCCAAGTCTTTTAACTTCATCTCTACTAAGGTTTAAGTCTTCCAACGTACGCTCAGAAGCCATGTTGTTAGGAATGTCAACACCGTAGTGACGCATGCGTTGTTGTGCTAAATGTAAGGGAATGAACTCTAATTTTTCGGCAAAGACAACAAATAAGAGTTCCACATCTTTAATTTCATAAAAACAATAATGTTCGACAATACCGGTAATCATTGAATAATATTATTTCAACTAAAGCATGAGGCATTCGACACATTGAACCCATAATAGCACCAGTTCTCTAAATGAGTCCAGAGCTTCTTATAAAAGTAGACCTCATAGTCGTTCATCCACTTAGATTATTTTCTCTGATGACGAGGACACTTTTGAGTTTTTTAGGATCAAAGACACATAGGATGGATGCCTGGTCGAGCGGTTTGCACGCTTGACTGTCGTTTGGATTTATCGGTGGTCCCGGGTTCAAACCCTGCCCGCTCCCATCCCCCGCCGTCCTGCGGGAGGTTTGGACTAGGAAGTAACTATCTTCAACTCTGAAGGAACATCCGAAACATGTAAAACATTTTACAAAACATTTTACAAACATCACAAACCAAGAGATTAGGGTTACTGCAGCGATTGGACCCAATCGTAAAAAAAAAAAAAAAAAAAGATCGCAAGCTTAAAATCTATGGCCATATTACAAGATCTTCGGGGCTTGCAAAGACCTTCCTTCATGGAAAAGGAAGAGGAGACAGACAGTGAAAGCGGTGAGAGGACACATAAAAGAATGGACGGGCCTGCCATTGAAAAAGGTTCTAAACAGGGCAAAGAATAGAGAGGAATGGGAAAAGACGGTCGACAAGTCTTGCTTGGTGCCCCAGCGGTCCAACATACTAAGGGGATAGGATAGGATAGTCTAAATGTAAAGGTAAATGATTAATTTGGAGTTCCACAGAGAAATATGAAAGCCTCTAATTTTAAAAAACAAGACATGCATGGCGCGTAGGACGTAATGATCATCTTTTTTATGTAACGTCTGTATTTTATAAGATAATCTTTTCTTATATGTTACAGACGTTACTTCAAAAAAGAAGATGATTGCGTCCTACGCGTCATGCATTTAGTCATGCATATTAACCAATGATCTAAACTCTGCCAAGTCACTGGTTTTCCTGGCTAGCTCAGGCAACTGAATAATCATTCCATGCTCTAATAGCGATAGGGAAGAAAGAGCTTTTGTAGGCCTACAAATTTGTCCTAGCGCATGGGACGAGGAATGTGCCTTTTTCTTTGTGTCTTTCTGAGTATTTTATTAAATTTTGTTTTTGGATTTGAAGATTATGGTTCAGTGTTTTATGTATAATTGCTACTTTACTTTTAAGTCTTTTATCCTGAAGGCTTTCTAGATTTAGTGATTTTGCTAAAGGTGTTACTGTAGTCAAATATGAATATTCATTTGATATGAATCTCACTGCTATTTTGTGTCTGTTCCGCACTTTCTTAATGTTTTCTTGAGTTGATGGGTCAAACAGAAGATGCATATTCTATTATTGACCTAACCAAGGTTAAATAACATTTTAGTGTCATGTTCTTATTTGATTTATAGAAATTTCGTCTAATTAATTAACCCTAATGCTAAGATTGGTCCGACCATGGTGGTGTTGCCTACGAATGCAAAGGCCTGTACAAATTTCTAGTTCTAGTAGATCTATATTGAGACGGTTTTTACTAGATCAAAATATATTACGCTGGGCTGGTTCAGTTGTAACCTAAGTTAAACTTAAAGTAAGACATGATTCGACGCTATCAAAAGTCATCCTTCAAGGTACAGTGGAGGGAGCACGAAGGAAGGATAGTCCTTAGAAAAGCTGACTGGATAAAATAAAAGTATATCTTGCTAAGAACAGCTGCTGACCGGAACAAAAGTGAATGTAAGCTGTCACCACAGCTGCACAGCACTCCTGCGACGAAATGTAATTTTTAAGTCAAGGTACAGATGATGGTGATCTATAGGCTTATATACTGATCTTAAAAGTAGAAAAAAACAATATGAAATCGTTAAACCGGAATTGACCCGAACTGTGTGAATACGCTATTAATATTAGCACCAATTAAGGAAAACGATTAAGTTGGAGTTAAGAAAAATGTCAAAATAATCTGTAAGCGATCAAGAGATCTCAGTGCTGCCGAACGGATTAGCATGAAATTTCGCACTCAGTATAAATACAAATAGCACACAAATATTTCTAAATTTTAAAGCATATTTTCCTCTAAGTCAACCTATTTTCTTTGCATTACGTTATATTGAGGACCGTTATATCTATACTTTTTAGACACGCTTGAAATAAAGAACAATCATAGCTTATTAGCAACATAATACGTTAAATATTGAAATTCGTCGAATAAATGGAGCAGAAGAAACAATAACAAAGCCTTAACAAACAAACTAACTTTTCTATTTGTTTGCGTAAGGCCTATCAAACGAATAGTCTAAAATCTCCAACCAGTTCGAATGATTTTGAGATTTTTTTTTATAACCTGGAGTGTCAAATTTAAAAGGTCATCGCAGATCATATAAACTAGGTTACAGTCTCTGGGCTGCGAAAGAGGCTTTGTGAGAAATCAATTTTACCAGTAGTCCTAATTCTTAATATGTATGGTCTATATATATCTGTATGATAATTTAAAAAACGCATCTATATTATTTGTGCGTAGCTAGGGAGGGTGGAGGGGGGGGGCTCCCAAATAAGTGTTTTTTTTCTTTAAATATTACTCAAAGACTTAGAATAAATAGACTAATTAAAAAAGCACCGTATATTACTCAAGCACAGCTACCATCTCTTGAAGAGCTTTTCCAAGAAAGAAGCATTTCCAAATCACTCAAGATTCTTAAAGACAACCTGCACCCATTAAACCACTGTTACATAAGATCTGAACGAAGTGGTCGTCTCCTTTCCATCAAGACTAAAACTGAAAGATTTAAAAACTCCTTTGTCCCACTTTCGGTCAGAGTGTTACGAGGTCAGCTGTCATCGAGAAGCACATAGAAGTCAAATTCATAAAGCGCTGGTTGTGAATGTGTATGTGTGTTCGTATGTGAATGTTGTTCGAATTTTTTCAGCAACATTGTTTTTGTACAGTAGTTACGCTGAGGTTGTCAATTGTAGATCAAATCAAACTGAATTTCCATTAGTTTGGATCAATAAAATTATCTTATCATTTCAATGAGGTCAAGCCACCGGCCCCAAATGATGGCAAATTCGAATCCTAGCTACATCTCCGATATTTCTATTTAATTGATAGTACGCTTATAATTAAAGGAAAATGAATGGATTATAAACTGGTCTGCAAGCATGTAAGATCTAAATATATGTTCAGTTCTTTTCATTCAACAGATTAAATGAATGCTTCAGTTGGGATTGCATCTTATCCTATAAAGTACATACTATGTTAAATCCTAACGCATTGGTTTTCCTGGCTGATTCAGACAACCCGTTCCATGGTCTAATGGCACAAAAGAAGAAGGAGCACGTGTACTAATTCGTCCTTGTATATGGAATAATTAAGAGATGTGCTTTTATCTTTGTGTTTTTCTGAGTATTTTATTAATTTGTGTTTTTGTATTTGTATGCTATGTGGTTTGGTTTGTTTCTTTATTTTAAATGTTTCGTATTTTCCTTCAGACATGATGATCATCCTAATGAGGTCCCGTCAATAGAAACAGGTGAACGCTGCATCATTCCTAGAAAACGGTTATACAGAATTGAAGCAAAGCTCCTTGACACAATATGCCTACTCTAACAGTGATAAGACCTCCACAATTATGTCGTACCGAGTTAACCAAAATTGTAACAATGAATAGACCTCTTCATGCGATAGAATTTAGATAATCAAAAATGAGAAATAGACACACTTTAATATTAACCCTTTTTTTCTTGGCTCCATTTACTGTAGTTAGAAGCATCGGAGTTGAAAGCAAACAAGTGCCGGAAAAACGAACAGATCCAGACACAGAGTGCCAATGTGGCATAGTGAAAGCCGTGTCTCTCTCCCCCCCCCTCTTTTTAATTTTTTTCTACGAACAATATTCTTTTATGTACGCTTCTAAAAAGTAATTACTCCGTCTCGCTGGACGATAAAGCACCCAAGGGAGAGTACACCTTTTCGACAAGGGGGACATAATAAAAGCCAATATTATTGACTCGAGAGCTTTAATTAACAGCCTATTATGCTCACTGCTGGAATTATTGGTTAATGCCGTTGAGAGAATGTATTTTCCCGAGTTACTGGTACCTTATATTGATCATTGTGTCACAATTGTGTGAGGCAAAGGACTGTCATCTTACTAATTCTGATTGAGCAAAGAAACACTTGTTTCCCATTCTATGCTTAGTGAAAATGTTGTGAGATGTGCATCGCATGTAATAATTGTTCGGTGTTTAATGCGCGTACTGATGCTATAAAGTGGATATATGATAGACAGTTCTAGATAGATAGATGTGTTAATAGTGCTGTTTTTGTTTCGTCTGCTAAGCTACAGTTCGTGAATGTATCCGTGTTATATGTAGATTTAACTAGTGAATTTGATTTCAACCAGCTTTGTCTAATAAGTGTTTCCCAAATTGTGTTCCATGGAATACTGGTGTTAGCAGGGCCTGAAAAAGTGTTCCACGAATTATTTTATTAGCCTAATTAACTAGTAGGCCTACAGGTGACACCCCGCGTGGAAATATATGACAACAAAGTCTTTTATAAATACAAATGTTTGCAGTCGAAAAAAACTAAGCCCAAACTAAAAGACGCATATTTTATTACATAAAAACAATGCAGAAAAGAAAAGTTGATTCTGTTAGTTCTTCTTGGTTAAGATAAAAGATCTATTCCAACATGACATTACTATAAACTTTTAAATGATCTAGATCTGATCTCTGGTCAAGTATGTGTGATGAGTACCACAATATTTCAAAAGAACCTATTAGTGTGAAGAAGGATGTTCTTGCTTATGTTATCATAAGTAAAAGTATAAAAAGCAACTTGACGCCACATCAGATATTAAAATTCAACTTAGCAATAGTGTGACTAATATCATAAAGTTATGTTCTTCAAGAACATAATGATAGTCCTAACAGTCTCATTATAGCGACTACAATAATCAAAGTCTCTAAACCTTATCTTGTCTTAAGTTTGTGACTGTATTTTATTATAGGTTATACTTTTAAAATATCAGAATCAGAGTATTTTTTTTATTTAAACAAATAGAAAATAAATTCAACCTAAAATATAAGTACAGTGTTCAGCTAAATTGTCCAAATTTGTGACGTGTTCCATTAAAGTAATCGTTTGAGAAACACTGATCTAACACGCATTTATGATAGCCATCTCCGATGTCCAAATAATCGTTTGAGAAACACTGATCTAACACGCATTTGTGATAGCCATCTCCGATGTCCAAATAATCGTTTGAGAAACACTGATCTAACACGCATTTGTGATAGCCATCTCCGATGTCCAAAATAATACATATAACACTCTCATGTTTTACTCAATAACCTTGTCATATTACGCGCTTTTACAGCAATCTAGAGATTTGTAATAATCTGCATGCCACCCACGCAGACCCTGTTTCACTATATCAATATTGGACTTGTTGACAAAAGCAGACCATTGGTAGATAACGGTAATGTAAACTCTTTCAATTAATACTTTTTAAAAAAGTCACAGGTGAGGCGCGTACTAATGCTATGAAAACAATTTGCGTCGCGCAGGGAATTCTCCTGGAATTTTCTTTTCTCTATGAGCAAATAACTCCATGTTTATACAAGAGGTATGGATATGTTCCAATTTTAGTAAGAGCTATGATTGGTTGACCATTGTTTGATAGGCTTGAGTAGATGAAGTGTTCTCATTAAGTTTTCCATCGTTTCTTAGTGATTGCTGCACACTCGACTAAGACAGACATTATATAGAATGCTTAAATTGTTGTTCTAAGACTTACAAATGTGGTTTCTCGAAAAAGGCGGTGGAGATTTGTATTCAACCTATCTCATCGGAATCTATATAAAAAACTACAGCTGGCACTACCGTTGCTTCATTGGTGTAACGAAGTGATGACTTACATTGTTACTTTACATTAATTAAATTTCAATGTGGTCATTTTTTTTTTACTAATTATTTGTGCATTTTTCTCAATGGGAGATAATTCATAAGGTATATTAATATTTGTCTCTGGTGTGAATATTAAACAAACATATACGCTCTATGTCAATAAGTAGGCCTAAAATCTACACAATAATTCATATTTCAAAGAGCAGTAAAAACGCGAATGTGTCATGGCGCGTTTCTTGAGCTTTTTCGCCAAAAATAAAATCTTGGAAGACAAACTGAACAAAAGGGAAGACAAATTGAGACAAGATCATAAATACGTTCTGTTCCGTCATTCTGAGATTACATCACGACTGGTTAAAGACCTGGTCCACATTCATATAAAAACTCCCGGCTTGCCGATTTCAGATTCAGCTTCCGAAAACCAAGTAAGATCTGAATCTACAGAATTACCATCACTGCAAGCGTTTCAAACTACAAGGCGAGGCCAGACTATTGGAACAATTATGAAGCCGTTGAATTACTTCCCTTACAAAGATGTAACAAATATGTCGAGTTTGTGTGATAGAAAGTTAAGAGATCACTCGACACCCCGCGTGGAAATACGTGACAACAAAGTCTTTTATAAATACAAATGTTTGCAGTGGAAAAAACTAAGCCCAAACAAAAAGACGCATATTTTATTACATAAAAACAATTCAGTAGAGCGCATTCTCCACCGTGTCAACAAAATGGACTCATCGGCTCTCAATAGAGGACAACAAGAATCTGCAAATATGAATCAAGACACAGCCTTGCTAGGCAAAGAAAATCGCGTTAACAAACATAGACACTGCATAACTGATGACAAAGAGTTTGATCCAGAAGTTGTCCGTTTACCCGCCATAGAAGGCAACGCCATCAGGAGCTTTTGTTTATGGCGGCGAGAGAGTCAACCCCCCGTGTGGATCTACAGAAAGTCGAATGGTCCAGACAGATTCTACACTCCAGGTTTGTTGTTACAAACATAAATATGTCAGGTGTGTAGGATGGAGGGGCTATCAGTGTAAAAGTGATGGTAGCTATTAAGTCGTTTGAGGGTTTAATTAAGATGAGCGTGTGACATATGCGGACTTTTGTAGAATGGTCCCAGTGGGGGTTATCTCTGTATTACTCGATATCGTAGTTCAGAGATCTTTGTTGGTCTTGGCTCTTGGAAATGCTGCAAACGTCTATAGCTGCGGCTAACGAAGACCATCCCCCGTTTGGGGTTTCAAGGGCCAGACCAGCGGGGGTTCACAAAGTCTAGGACATCCAGCCCAATGTGTGGGTGCCTAGGCATCAAAGTGGACAGAGTGCGCAGGTACATGGGATTTCGAAAGTACGTTTACGGAGACCATAGCAATGCATTAAGCAAAGCCTCTGACGGCGAGCTTTCGGCTTCGGGTGCAGAGACAACCTCTCCAAGATCATCCAGCATGGTCCCAGCTCTGCTTGCCACCGTCCTGGGGCAGGTTTGGGCTTGGGTGTAGGCTAATTATCTTCGATTTAGAAGGAACATCCGAAACATAAAACAAAATTTTACCAATTTACAGTTTACATAGTTTTATTAAGAAATCGGATATGAAATAGATATTATATTGAAAGTAAGCCTATATATATATATTGTGGGAAGCGTGGTCGAGAGGCTAAGTGCGGCTTGATCTTGGCTTGCTTGGCTACCTAGAAGGGGGCTCGAGGTTCGACACCCGACTCGGGTAGAGTTGTGTTTACTGAGCGCCCAAAGGCAGCACGGGAAACCAACTCCTAGATACCCCCTCCCCCCCACTGGTCCACAAATAGATTGGATCAAAGCGCTCTGAGCATGCTAAAAGCATGAAAGTAGCGCTATATAAAAGCTATAATAATATATATATATATATATATATAAAATTCTCTACGTCTCCCAACCATGCGGGACAAGACGCATGCATGCCGACTCTCTAACCCTAGATGAAAAAGTCATGGAAAGATAACTCAAGTCGGACTAGACTTACCCCACGTAACTTTCGCAGTGACAAAGAGAAATTGAGGGGGGGGGGGGCAAGAAGTAATTTTCTCTGTATATATATTCCTTACGTCGCCCAACCACACACCCCATTTTGGACAACTGGTCTTTCAGGAAGTGTTCACCTGTCTCTAAATAGCGGCGTATGCTACGCCACGGGTCGGGTCGTTAACTTTAACTTTGGTAGTAGTGGGTGTGAGTTTACAGTGACCTAAAGCGCCTGCTCGCGTACACACACACAGAAAGACAGTCCTTCTCACCAGCCTATATTTAGACCCATCGTTATACAGAATTTTGTTGAATGAAATATTAATACGATTTTTCCTTTTATTTTTCCAGGGCGGTCAATGACAACTATGAACTGAAGTCACAATGGAAGAGTTGTAAGAAGAAGAAATTGCAGTACTTTGTAGCTACGTCGGCTATAGTGTAGTATGTCTAACATTTTCGTGGTTAGCCTACGTCTGCTATAGTGTAGTATATCTAATATTGTCGTAGTTAGCCTACGTCTGCTATAGTGTAGTATCTACATAATATTTCTCAAAGTAAGAGGTCAAACGAGCAACACCATGCAACAACAAGTAAATAGGTCATTTCTATTTTTAGCTCCATTAATAATTTTTTTAACGCATTCGCTTTACTTATTTTATAATGCGAAAAATTAGAACCATATTTAAAACTCGAATTATTTATGTATTTAATAGTCAAAGAGAAAAGTTTTCTAGAGCGTAAATTGTTTATAATTCTTTAAAAAAAAAATCCATTAACTTGCAAAAGACCTTTAATACGAGTATTTGTGGACAATTGTGGTGGAAAAAAAAATCATTAGCAAGGTTAGAGAGACAAGTGGAGTTTTGTTCTTCGACTTTTTAAAAATTATATTTTATCTTTTCAGTCTGTGGTGTGCTATTGTGTTTGTAATTGAAGATTGTGTTCAACCATATGCCA
>JADKLZ010000104.1:3390446-3405907 GCA_021533235.1 Biomphalaria straminea
GAACCGTAGGGGCACCGCACAATATCTATACTATATGATTGTACGTCTTTGTCCACTCCTCTACGTCCTTTTCCATAGAATCTCTTAATGACAGGTCAGAACATTCTTTTATATTGTCTTCCCATTGTTTTCCTAGGTCTAATATAATAGATAAAGACTCTGATTAGTAACTAACTGCATTTAAAAAAATAATAATAATTCCCATTTCAAGAATAAAACATCTAGGCTATATTAGTATTTTATTTTAATTTGATAGCTCAGACAGGTCCAAGAAAAGAATTTTTAATACCTAGAAAGATATCTATGTGTTTATGTTTTATAGAATAAAAGATCTTCTTTTATTATTAATGAAGTAGCCCTAAGTCAATAGGTATTATATTTAGACTACTGATCACAGTTCAAAATTCTCAATATCACTATAAGCCTGTTTTGTAGACTTCAAATAACTAAATATCCACACAAAAAAAAAACCACCAAAAATTAATTCATATTTATATTAATTCATTTGAATTCTTATTAAATTAAAAAATGGATTATAATGCTGTAATGAACTTAAGATCAGTAGATGAGTAGGTTTTATATGAACATATTTTTAAGACATCTAACTATTTATACTAATTATTGATGCTTTACAAGACAGTATTTTCCAATAAAACAATGATAAACTTAGGACCTAATTATTATATTATTTTTCAGAAAGTATAGTTATAGCTGCATAAACTATTTTAAAACACTTTAATATTTTTTTAAAGAAAAAAAGTGAAACTTTGACATCTAAAAGACGTAGGCTACACAAAAGTCTATAAGGTTGATCATGTTGAAGGAAAAAAGTGACTAAGCTGGATGTGTTGAAAGTTAAAATCATAATGAAATCTTAAATTGAGAAGAACATATGGAAAGTAGCAAACTAAAATGAATCTTTCTATTTTGATCAACATGTTATTGAGATACTTGCTCTGATGCAAGTATTATAAATACTATTAATGTTTCTCTTTTTCTGATAGGCAAACTTCTCACAGTTTGATGGCTGAGTTTGTAATAACAGCACATTAGCATTGGGATGTATTAATATTTTATATTAAATTTATTTAAATTTGAAATATACTTTAAAGGAGTTAATTTTAGTTAAAAATTGTGAATTTTAGAAAAAAAAAGTTCAAGCTTGATACTATATTTCTAGTTCATGCAACCTAATCAGTGTAAATTTGCTACAAAAAGATAATGAAAATAATGACAAATATATGTGTTTCTATGGTAAAATTCAGTAGCCTGGGGAATTACAGTTTATATCCTATATTTTCATGTAGAATTCTTTGTTTAGACAGTGAATATGCCAAAAATTATGTGTTTAGAATAGTTGAGCTTTACTGAAAAGAATTTACTGGTCATTACATTGCAGATATAAAAAAGCCTTGTTTAAAATTTTTTCTGCACACAAATTGAGTTCTGATTTTCAGTTTATCAGATCAGCTTATATAGTTAAAAGATTCAATAAGAAATAATAGAATAGCATTCAGCTGAATGGCTTTATAGATTATTATGTCAAGAAGTCTAAGTAAATGTATGGACTGTATGCCTTTTTTTACTATCATTGGTTTGCAATACACTTACACAGGTTCCTATAACTAAATATATGTTTTTCAATATTATTATGGAAGAAGTGAGAATTATCTAAATTATGATCTGTAACTTGTTCTTATTGCTATACTGGTGTCATATTTTTAGCTTATTAAAGTTTAGCTTATTTTAGAGTTTTAGTAAACCATTGCATATTATTGTATATGTACAGCAAAATATTGAAATAAAATATTATTTATAGTAGTTTATTCTTGTAGATTTATAAATTCCCCGCATTTTGACATATATTACATTCATGTAGCATTTATAGTTTTTTTGTTACAAAATTTTGAAAATGCACATTTTTTGTGTTTTTTACCTTCCTTTTTGAAAAATGCCAAAAATGATAAAATGCAACATTCGGCACAAGTAAATAAACTCAAATAATTTTTTGACAAGCTTGAAAAAAATTGAGCGTGTTCTCTGTGTGCACATGAATGAATTTACTAAGTTTCATTGCTGGGGGCATTATAGTTTCTATTAAAATGTCCTCCAAAAACACGGGTTTGGAAGGCCAAAAAAAATATTAAAAAAAACGAGTTTTTAAAAATTTGTAACTTTCTTAATATTTACGCTATAGACATAAAATTGGTATCCTCGGTCTTAAAATCACGAGTTCTATCCAAATAATTAAAAAAAAAAGCTGCGTGACCATTTTAAAAAATCGGTTTTGGGTCCCTACTTCTATGTACTTCTCGATGACAGCTGATCTCGTAACACTCTGATCGAAAGTGGGACAAAGGAGTTTTTAAATCTTTCAGTTTTAGTCTTGATGGAAAGGAGACGACCACTTCGTTCAGATCTTATGTAACAGTGGTTTAATGGGTGAAGGTTGTCTTTAAGAATCGTGAGTGATTTGGAAATGCATCTTTCTTGGAAAAGCTCTTCAAGAGATGGTAGCTGTGCTTGAGTAATATATATATAATATCTATATCTATATATATATATATATATTGATTGAAGATGAGAGCACATTTCTTATTTCCTATATATACATGTATATGTATGTATATATATATATATAGTTAGATAAAGGTCGAATATTCACAGCACTCACCTTTGTACATCAGACAGAAGGCACAAATAGATTCCAACAGACTCTGCACGACATTCTTCATAGGTTGAAGCTATGGTAGAGAATTTGCTATCCCAGGTCTCTCCAGACTTGTACCAGCTAGTTACCTAATAAAGCAAAACTTTTTGTTTGACATCAAAGGCATACTAGAAATATTTATTGTCACAAAAAAACTTTCCTCAAATAGATAATGATTCAAGTTGGAAATTGATTACAATGAGCAACAAACACAAAACAAATAATATAATAATGCCTATTGAATAATTTGAAACATCTTGTAACATTTTTCAGTAATAGATGTTTATCTTAAAACATGTTGATTAATGCAACATCAGTTAAAAATTTATATGATTGGTGTGAATTAGTCCCCCCCCAGAAAAAAAGCCCAATTATAGAGGTTAGATCATTTATGTGGTATAATAGTACCCTTTTCAGTCTATGGGGGGAGATGATGTAAAACTTATGTTTCTGTGGCCAACGGTTATTGAGAATTTCATGTGGCCAGCATGATCTACTATTACTCCTGTTGGGTATCTGTTAAAGTTGGGTGGAGTTTGGGGCATCCTAAAAATCCCAAATTAAATCCCAGTCTTTACCCGGATCCAAACAACAGAATTCTGAAACATTCATTAAACTAAACCAAGAAAAGAATCCTCTTTTAAACCTAAAACCTTATCAATCTGATGTTTTTTCAAACAAAGACTTATTTTTACCTTTTCTTTGGTTTCAGTGTGTGTGACTGCATCCTTATCAAAGTTAAACTGGCCTGGTTCCTCCTGCAAATATAAATTATCTCAAGAAGTTATTTTGTAATTATTCAATTAAATTTTTACAGTCATCTTTACAAATTATTTTATCAAACTAACTGGCCAAGATTAACTCAGGACTGTATCATGCCAGATGCTATTAGGGATGAAATCATTTTTGGTTGACACCTCTACCTGTTGTGACAATTCTATAAATATTTTCCTAACAAAGTTTTATATAGGTTTATTTTGAGTTGATAAAGCTTCTAAAATCATCCAATTCTAAGCTTTTATAGTAGTGTATGGGTTAGGCTAGCTATGAGAACAGAACCAGGTTGAGCAGGAATTCTAATGAAAGAACAATATTATGATGAAAAATTACTGTAGAATAATGTTATTTATCTCTAAATTTAATTGCAAATAAAATAAATGAGAAATGGACAAGCTCACATCCAAATCACAAGAAAGATCATGCTTACTATAAGCTATCCCGACAAGATCAACGTCTAATCTTTTGATTTAGGACTGGACACAACATAACACATGTACTGGAAGCTCAAAACTGGAACCAGTGACATCTGGCCATGTGGAGTATCACCAAAGAATACTGACCCCGTCCTCCAACACTGCGCTCTTTACCAAGAGGCCCATATAAGACAATGGCCCCAAAACACTCAATAGAAAGAAAACTATATGGAGAGCTCCCTGATTTGGAAACCACTGCGCAGTTCATCTCATATATTGGTCTAGTCATCTGAACCCTCCAACACAACAATGAGAACGAAGAAGAAGAAGACTAAATAAGTTTTGAATTACATATATTTTTTTTACAGCTGTTAATTTTACAAGGAGTTCTCCGAATGTTAGCTTAATTCAAACTATTTATATTCTTATAACAGTCAATAAGAATGTATGTATCTGGAGGCCTTACAGCATTTTATAATTACTAGACTATACAATGCTAAAAAGTCAGTGAGTCAAAGGTGAAAAATCTCTCCTTAATCTTAAGATTTGAAGACATGATGGTTGTTGGATTATTTCTGTTGTGGAGAGATGATGTGGACATTGCAGAGCACTGTAGGTTATGAAAACCAATGTACTCAAACAACTTGAGTAGTAGTAAAAACTAAATATATGGAAATATGAAAATTTGTAAAACTTGTGATTACCTCAATAAATAGTTTCCCACTACCATGGCCTAAAAGCTCATGTAGACCTACTTGGACTTCAAAAGACTGAATTTTATATTTTGAATACAGTTCCTGAAAGAAACCAAAACTGAAATAAACTGTAAGCAATGTTAAACACAAATTCTGAAACAATAAATTTTATTAAACACAATAAATGAAGAAAATATTTTATAGGATAATTTTGAAAACCTAATTTAAAACAAAAAAATCATTCAACCTTGTCTTGTTCTCTAAGGAATGTCACTTTGGAGTCTTTGTATCCTGAAGTTAAAACATTTCCTAACGAGACATTTTTAAAACCTTCATTCTGTCTAATATCATCATCTGAAACAAAAAAAAAAAAGATAATAAACAGGCACTGAAAAAAGGTTTTAATCAAAATAATATAATAAGCTTTAATAAACATAGAAATATAAAGAGGGCCATTTGTTAACTTAAATAAATACACTTATAAGCTTAATAATACACTAAAGAACACCGAATTCAATAAGCGACACCAACATAAGACGCTGGGTGCATCAGTCTCTTTAACAATACACTCTCATAACATGGGTTACACAAAAACACTATGATATGAACTTTCTTACCAAGGGGAATAGCTCTAAATACTAATAACAACACATCCACATAAACACAATGCCAACACATTTAGAGTAGAGATTTTTTTTTTTACAGATCAACAAATAACAAAAATATTAAAGCTTAAATAAAAAAAATACTAGCCTTACATAAAAAGTCACAGGTTAAAAAGCTCTTTTATGTTTTCAAGGTTTAATAGAGAAACTTTGTAACAAAGTGAACGGTGAAAATCCACTTACAATTAGGAATGTTGATACCAGCTGGAATCCCACTGCCACCAAAAGCCAATACTTCCAACGAGGTGAAATCTGGCCTCAAGAATTTGTCCTTTTCATATTCCACAGGCCAGGGGAGGTGAGCCAACAAATGTTCTGCATTGTTAACCAGATTGGAGAATTTGGCAGACATTTCTTTATTCACTACAGCTACAAAGCCTGAGCATTTGAACAAAGACAAAGTGATTGTAAATATTTTTTAAACAATTGTTCTGGTAGAGGTAGACCATAGAGAGATCTTTTTTTTCTTTTCTCGAATCGATAAAAAAATACAAGTACATAATGCATTTGCAATTTAAACTGCATATTTTATTAATATTTACTATTTCGGATATTCCTTCAGAGTTGAAGATAATCTACAACCTAGTCCAAACAAGATGACATGGGATGGTAGCGGGCAGGGTATAAATCAGGGGCCATCAGGATGACCAAATGACAGTCCAGTGTGCATACTGCATGACCAGGCAGCCATCTTGAAGAATTGTAAGCACCATGTGCTGTTCTACTTCATGGGTCTAATTATTTAGTTAATAAGATTTTAAATGATTTGATTTATATCAAGTGAAAATATTTTACCCTCAAATTCTCCTCTCACTCCATAAGGATCTCTGTAGGACTCAATGAAGCCAATATATCTAAAATACAAAAAAAAGTTTAAAACCAAAAAAAATTGAATTTTTATTGCTAATTATCAAAATTGAGAAATTTGAAAGTCCCATATTAAAATAACAATGTCTATGGAACAGCTAAAATAAATTTTAACCATTGCAGAAAACACCAATGTAATAATATTCAATAAGTTAATTTTAGTTTCAAACCAAAAAAAAAATAATTATATTAAAGAAAGGAAGACAACATACGTCTCAACAATGGGTCCAGTATTTTTGATCCAATAACGAGAACCATCTTTATGTGCAAGAATTGAGCCAGAAGAAAAACTTTTTACATACTCAGCAAGCATTTGTTTCTCTAAATCATTGGCAGCATGAGCCTATAGAGCAATAAAGTTGAGGATAATTTATGTTGCTTTAAGTATTTCTCTTCACCACTGAATATTTTTGACATTCTTATCATTTAAAAACAAAAGTTGACATCGAATATGTAAAAAATATGCATAATGGATCAAATAGGAAAATAGTTATTTTATGACAAGTAAATTCTAAATAAATTAATATAATAATATCATTTTTGTCATCACATTCAATTATATAAAAGAGACCAGGTTTAAAACAAAGAATAAATGTGTGGTACCTCAGCGCTTTTTAACTCATTCACCACTTGAGACATCAGAGGTGAGTAGTCTCCCCTTGCCACTGTGAACTTTAACTCTCTGCCTAGTTCTTTAGGCACAAAACTGGTTTCACCAAAAACATAACCTGGTAAATCAGCATCTGGGAATGGATCATTCAAATTCTTTGTACATGAAAATTCTGAATTCTGCAATCGCCCAATGCTAAACAAGTTGACAAATGATATTATGGGTGCCAAAGAATAAAGCTATTCTATACTGCAACTGTTAGTAGCCTCAGCATACTTGACATTCCTATTACTTATTGGTGTTTCAATAGATCTGCAATAACTTAAAGGGCTAAGTAAATAAAGAATGAATTATAAAGATGGCCAGTGAGATAACAGATATACAGCTACCAGCTCCATCAGATTCCTTTAAGAATATTGCCTCTGTAAAATATTGGTGCTGAACATCATAATAGTGTTTGTATTTGAGTCCAAATATTAATGAGGAATGCAGTATTTCCCATGGCTTTGAAGCCCCAGCTGTGACCTACATATTTAGCCACATTCATACAGAACATCATACACACAAGCCTACAAGACAAAAGCTAAAGAAGATCAAAAGTAGTTCAGTTCTGACTCTACTAATGAAGGATAGCTCCTTTGTCCACAACCAACAATCTTTCCTAGTTACTTAGCTGCCAGAATTTAGCAAACAAAAAGCTATACGTAACTGGCCTCAAAACTGATATTTATAATTATACATGTATGTTAGAAAAGACTTGATGTAATCAAACCCAATTTCAAAAGATAAGTATCAATATAAAAAATGTATTTCATTGGCAAAACAAAACAACTAAACTCATACTTAATTAACTTAAACTAGTTAACTTAACTTTAACTAAATAATGCAATGACTTACTACTTGTTTCAACAGAAGCTAATCTGACTTCGTACTCTATTTCACCAGTGCCTGGATTTTTCTTTTTGAACAGTCGTGTGTTATAAGGACTTATTTCCTGAAACAAATTAAACACATTCACTAACTGAAGAAATGATTCTGTTTATTTTGAGAGCAAATGAAAGTTGTTTTTTTTAAAAAATGCACTTCATTTTTTGTGTTGAATTTTTAAAACAAAATCATTTATTATTCACACAGTTCAGTTCACAATCTATAAACCATAAACCTTTTATTGATGTTGACTTTATTCAGTCTAAACATTACACGTAACTCAACAAATTTAAAAAGTTAGGGGCCAAAGCCAAGGAAAAGTAAATTGTCCAATTAGCGTTATTAATGAATTTTTAAAGTTTATCCAAAATTTCTTAGAACAGGAATCTTAACGGATTTCATCGGGAACACTTTGAGTTAAAGAAACAACTAGACATGCTGGCATCAAAGTCTCTTTATAATTCTTGGTTTTTAATGGAATTGAGATGCTATCACCAACAAGAATGTTTCACAAACCAGGAGATCTGAAACAGGGTCAGAATGGTAATCGAGCCCCATGATGACCTGCTGACCACTGTAAAAAAACAACAACCCAGTAAATAAAACTTTATGGCCACATTACAAACTCCACAGGGCTTGCAAAGACCTTCATTCAGAGAACAGTGCCAAGAAATAGAAGACTAGGCAGACAGAGAAAGTTATGGGAAGACAATATAAAAGAATGGATGAGCCTGTCATTGAAAGAGATTCTATTCATACAAGAGACAGAGAGGTATGGAGAAAGATGGTTGACAGATTAAGTGTGGTGCCCCAAGGGATAAGTGAAGGTAAATATTTAAGTAATGCAAGTTTTAAGCAAGGATTTACTTTTCAATTATCCTCCTGTGTGTGTGTGTGTATATATATATATATATATGTATATACATATATCTTAAAATCTTTATTATAAAGTAACATTTTATATAACTAAATTACTTTAGCATCCAAGAATTCTTGAGCAATTTTAGCATCAACTTCATCACAGTTAGCAGAATAGTAAGTTGAAATCCCCTGAGGTAAACAAAGAAAAAATAATCTGTCACACTGAATAAGTTAATTGAGCTTGTATATAGCTTGTATATACATTGAGACTACTTAAATCATTACCTTGTCACCCAGGCCTAGTTCCTTGTGTTCTAGAGAAAACATTCCTTTATGTACTGCACTCCAAAGTGTCTCTATACCAGCAGGATCTTGCTTATAAGCTTTGCTAGACTTGATCAGTTTTTCTACTTTAGACTAATAAAGGTAATACAAATAATTATTCTTCAGATAGTAACATTAGAAACAAAATGAAATGGAACATTAAAACATTTTGTTTAGAGTTTATAGGGAACAACTTTATGCCACACAATTGCTTTGTTTATTTTATATGCTAAAACATATGCAAATAATTACCTCATCAACGTAAGGAATGAACTTTGTATCACCAAAGGATTTATAGTTTCCCATATTGCCATAAAAAGCAGCTGCATAAATGAGGAAGCCCTGAAACGGTTCAAAATAAATGACACAAATCTTACATTTAATGGCTATAAACATACAAATAAATTCATAAATGTTCTTATTTTGTTGTTTTTTTAAATTGTGCAATTTCAAATAGTTACTTTATTAGTTGTGGCAGTTTAAAGTCTGTGACTTACATCGACATCTTCCTGAGTAAAACCAACAGATAAGGCTAGTTCTGACAGCTCCTTTGGATCTTGTGCTCGGAAAAGTTTTTGAAGTAAAAGGAAAATACCAGGGGACTCTGGAGATGTCTGTTTACACAGAAATAATTTTAATATATATTGCAGTACTAAAAATATATTATTTTTAATTATTTGATTTAGTTTTTTTTATTCCCTTCATTCTCCTATTACAAAAGTGGACGAACTACAGTCCAGAAGCCAGATATGCACATGCAACTTGCCAAAGACTATTTTACTGCTAATGACAAATTAAAGTTATGACCTTTTGATGTTAATTTTGCTCAATTCCAATTGCTAATTTTTTTCAGAAATTTTATTCTGAGCATTATATTCAGAAGCAACTCTATTTAAAACTGTATTTTAGAAGAAAAATATATTTAAAAAAAAAAAAGGTTTAAAAAAGAGTAAGAGTGGTCTAAAACTTCAGCTACATCATACCTGAAATAAAACAATAAGACCGCCTTTAAAACTGGCCTGAGCCAGATGGTGTGCATAGAGTCCTTCTTCATTAGATAAACCCTCAAAGGCTTTCTGACAGTCTAGCAGCGCTACTTCCGTGCTGTTGGGAATAATGTACTGAGACAGATCCGCCATTGTCTTGTCTTTTAAAGTTGATCTAAATATTGAAGACAAAAAAGCGCAATGATATTTTTGAAAATCTAAAATTAACAATATTAACACCATGTATTGTTTGAACAATGAAAGTTTCTGGCCCTTCAAAAATCTGATATATTTTTTTATCTCTTTTGTGGAAGCCCCAGGGCTGTAGCTCTGCTTGCCCTCCCATAAATACAGCACTGGCTTAAGGTCTAAAAATGTCAAGATGATAGATTTAGATCTAGCATATTTTTTAGTGACTAAAATAAAAACAAAACAAAATATTTAAGATTACAGTCAAAACAATAACAAAGATGCCTGACCCATGCGCTCATTCAAAATTACAGAATCTAGTCATATTTCTAGTCTAGTAAACAGTAGTCAAGAGTATAATATATAAATAGTTAGATCTAGATTTAAGACTAGACTATAGAGATATAGATCAATTACACATTCCTAATTTTTTATTTACATGTGAAAAAGCAGGTTTCAATTAATCTAAAATGTAGACATTTGCATATATACTAATGGGTTGGCATCAATAGATTCTGGAAGAGCAGGCTATGGAGCCTACATTGAGTTTCTTGTCTCAGTCAAAATCTTTGGACCATGTGGAAGTGTTTGCAGTTTGATGCGGAGGCCATGGCAGTCTGTGAAGCCTTTAAAGTCATTGACTTTCAAATCGGCAAGGGCATTGACTCAAAACCTGTTCTACAGGCTTTGCAAAGCCCTAGACCAAGGCCCCCAATGTTGACACTGTCATCATGGCCTCACACAACATAAAGCAACGCTATGGCACCCCAGTAATAATTCAGTGGGTACCTAGTCACATAGGTGTGACTGGCAACAATATTGCAATAGTGCCCTGACCGCACTTCCCCATGGTGGAGCCGTCCAGGCCAGAGCAAGCTATTATAGCACAGTGCAGGAGAGGCCACTGTCCTGTAGGCTCATATTTCTCAGGGCTATGGCCATTTTTGATTCACGGTGCCCCCACTGCGTGGAAGAAGAGGTAAATCTGTCTCATCATATTCTTTTCTACCTGAGTCAATACTTATCTCTGTCTCGACAGGTCTAGGAAACCAAATATTCTCGACCTGTATGACAGTATGGTGACATGTAAAATGCAAGACAGCAGGGTTTCTTTACAGTGCAGGGCTTTTGCAAGATGATTTGAGCCTCTCAAGCACTCACTCAAATGGAGTTTGAATGATAATCAGCTTTGATGATTCCTACTCATAGACATAGATTGATCATATGTAGACATAGACTCAGCCTAGAGTAGATTTGCCTTGATCAGTACTTATAATTATATTAAAGTTATATATACTTATTGATTTAAATTGATTATTTATATATTTTTATCTCAAGTCTCTAGCCCTACTCTACTGAACTTGACAGAAGTCTGAAGTACTACTAGCGGTAGAAATTCAAGTAGAAACTAGAATCTGAACCAAAAATCACCAAATCAAGTAAATCACTTTATTAAATCAGTAAATCTAATTATTTAATTAATAATTATTAGATCTAGAGTAGATCTATTATTCTATTTTCTATACTAAATTGTCTAAATTATAAATTATAATTTATAGGTAGATCTATTTTATTTTTAGATCTAGATCTTCATCAAAGTTGTAGTTTCACATGCAGATTAGATATTAGATCTAGAGTCCATAATATTAAGCAGATTAAAGACTAAATCTAGACTAGATCTAGTCGGTTATATCGGATCATACCTAGTCTACGTCCGACGTGCTTTACTTTCACTTTCTTACTTCACAAAAAATTCACAACAATGGATTGTGGAAAAAAAAAATTCTATGAGTACATTTTTTACTGCATAAACTAGATTCTATGTTAAAAAACATTGTCAATAAGCTCACTGATCCTTATAATATATAGAATATAGATCTACATCTATATATATACTTTTATTATATAGGTATTGATGTGGAAGCAATACAATACATTTTACATTATTATAGTTTTTATACTAGATTTAACTAGATCTAGAATCACATGAAGTAGATCTAGACTATATACATGTAGAGTAGATGTAGATCTAGATATAGATCTACTCTAGTATAGACTAGTGATTTAGACCCTAGGTATATATAATTAATATATTAATTATTATATAGAATATTATAGATCAGTAAGATCTAGATTATTCTAGATGAGTACTATTGTACTAACCTAGGCTATACTAGTACACTAATTATATTAGGCCTACAGTTAATAAAATAAAGTATTATATACTAGATCTAGATTCTAGTGATCTATAATAATTATTATAATAATAATTCTAGATTTACTAGTACTATTTGAGTATTAAAAAATAATGATTAATTAATGTATTATTATTATACACTTAATACACTAACTTAATTACTATCCTAGATTCTATTATTTCTAGATCCAAGCACCAACCCCAAACACTTCTCTTCTTGAAACAGTTTTTGTACGCCCGGGCACTCAAGGTACGGTAACGACTAATGACTAATGTAGCTATCACCTTTATTTTTAATTTTTTAATTAAACTAATTAAAGCCTAAAGGCTTGTATGTTGTGCTAATATAAAATATACTACGTCATTGTTTATTGTTTATGTTTTTGAGTGAATGTAAAAGATAGAGCGGAAATAAAATAGTTCTCTATGTCTACCTTGCTGAAGACAGTCTCATTATATTATTTATTGTTATTTTGTAATGTCTACAGTAGTTTATTAATCTGTGACAACAGAACATATGTAGAGTAGTAGAGTCTCCATACTAATACTACTAGTAATAGTAGTACAAGCGTGTACGAGTTTACTAAGAGTAAGAGTAACTCAGTAAGACATATTAAAACATGAAATTAACACAGACACATGAGTCACAGACTTAGAAAAACAAAGGCAGCATTAATCTGTTCAAACCATTTAAATCATTATTCCATTATTTTGAAATGGAACTTAGTACTTAGATCTAGACCCAAAGTCAATACTTCAATACCAAATCTATTATCTACTGATTTATATTTTTTGTAGAATGTTTGCATGGCTCACCAGTCATTGGATATATCTTTAGTCTTAAGTGACTTTATAAAAGTAATTGTACCAATAATTGAATACCAGTATGTTTCCTTTTTTTCTCAGAAGTGATGCTTAGTATTTAACAATGGCTGTCCCACCACCTGACCAGATTTGTGTTATGGATCAGCCAATGACAGATGGAGAAGTCCCAGCTGCACGTTGTTTAAACCACTGTCTTTCTCCAACATCTTTAGCTCTACGACTAGAGAGTGAAGAAGGTAATGAGATTGATATTAGATAACAACTTTTACTGAAAGAAAATGTTTGTTCTGACAAATTTGATTTAGCAATTTAATTATAGTGTCACCATTAAAATAGTAACCTTGTTGTACTTTGCAATATTTAAGGTGAATTTGTGAACATAAAGTATGAACACTAGTTATGAGATGATCTGAAGTACGAGTGAAAGGTAGAACAACATTTAGAAAGTTACTAAGCAGTCGACCAGAGATTCTGTCAGAGAATGAAGTTAGAGCAATCATGTAATGTCCATTGAAGTAAATATTGTAAAATTCAAGATATGGAGTATGAAGTATGTCTCATCTATTGAATTGTGTTCCTCATATTTGGATTCATTTTCCACTATTGGTACATTGTAAATCAATGTAAATAAACATCACAATCAACTATTGAAAAGTTCAGCTTATTGATTATGTGTGCTTCACTCACAAGTTAGAAGTAGTTCTTGTGGTTGTAGTTCCCCACTATCTGAACTGTAATACTGCGCAAAAACTAAACATCTACAGTGTCAGTAATGTCTTGATGATAAAAGAAATAACAAACAATTAACATGAGAGCAGATTCATTTAAAAAATGAAATCAGAAATGTGCATGATCTCAATGTTGAAATAGTTTTTATTTGAAGTTCTTTCTACCAGGTGCCGGCTGTCGGTTTTGAGTGAAGCATATCTATAAAAAAATGTTTTGACAAATAATGTCTTTTGATTTTCAGGCATAGACTGTTATGGAAATGAACGTGAAGCACTCACTGAGCAAGGAAGATTTTACAACAATAAACTCTTGAGTGACATCACACTGCAGGTGGAGAATGAGAAATATTTTGCTCACAAGTTAGTCTTGGTTAGGGCATCGCAGGTCTTTGAGAAGATGCTGACCAGTCGACAGTGGGAGACTTACAAAGAAAAAGTAAGTGCAGTGTCACATAGTCATAACGTCATTATGCTTTGTAGACTATTACTTGGAGTGTATATGAGGAGTCTTGGTCAGGGCATCACAGGTCTTTGAGAAGATGCTGACCAGTCGACAGTGGGATTCTTACAAAGAAAAAGTAAGTGCAGTGTCACATGTAGTCATAAAATCATTATGCTTTGCAGACTATTAATTTGTGTGTATATGAGGAGTTAGCTATAAAATGTTAGCTATAAACTTTATAGCTACACAATAAAGCAAAGACAAAGAATATACTTTTCAAATCACTTTACCCATTTGTACTACTGAAGTAATACACAATTCAAAGGCTATCTCTTACTCTTTGTATCCCAACGATGCTTCCAATGCTATTTTGAAAGAAATGCTTCCAACTTTGAAGCATTAAACAATTATATTTCATTTTCTTTCTTCTCTAAATGGTTCATTACTAAAAAAAAATACTAAGATACTAAAAAAAAAATCTAAAATAAATTCCCTTTGTTAAACATCTGGATTTGTCAACCTTTATGCATGTCTTGTATACAGACATGGAACCTGGTGCTTCAGTCTATCAAAGATTGTAATATTTTACTAATTTGCAATGTTTTTGAAGATGATTGAGATAGTGATTTTATTCTTTCTAATGAAGATGCCGATTCTGATAAAACTCAGGTCAATCAAATAATGATGTACTAATGAAGAATTACTATTCTAATGAAATTTTGAATGTTTGATGTAGGAAATAAAACTGGTTGAAGATGGCGTGTGCGTTGGTGTTTTCCCAAGATTCCTCAACTTTTTATACAGCTGTCATATCAAACTGAATATAGAAAATACTCTGCCAGTTCTTATTTTAGCTGACAAGTACAACGTCATTGATTTGCGCAATGTAAGTAACATAGTTGTGTTATATGATCTTAAGTCATTTGTATTACTAAAGTTTTATGGTTGAACAGTTGTGATCCTAGTTGAGAATTCTTTAACTTCTTGCTGAATTTCCTCACAGGTTTGCCTAGACTTTGCTTGTTACTACATCATACCTAAGGTTCAGCTGAAAGATGTGTTTCACGTCTGGTTTCAATATGCTACTAAATGTTACCATCACCAGTTGACCAGAGCTTGTGTTCAGGTAACAAAGTGATAGAACTGTGTTATTGATTTTATTAGTCATGGAACTGTATTATGTTATCAGTCTTGAAACTGTATTGCTAATTTCATCTGTAATGGAACTGTATTGCTAATTTC
>JADKLZ010000104.1:3405917-3417357 GCA_021533235.1 Biomphalaria straminea
CATCTGTAATGGAACTGTATTGCTAATTTCATCTGTAATGGAACTGTTTTCTAAAGGTTATCAGGCATATCAGGGTTTGGTGGCTGAGGGGTAAAGTGCTGGGATTTTGAACGTTTTCAATTTTAGGATGCCATTGAATCCACTCAATTGGGTCCCTCACACATATGTTGGGTAAGTAAAGGCAGTTGGTCATTGTGCTGACCACGTGATAGCCTTATTAACTGTCAGCCAGAGAAACCTATGAACTTTACATCATCTGCCCCCATGGATTACAAGGTCTTATAGGTGCCACCTTTATTTTTTGTCAGTCATATCAGTGTATTCCTAGATCAGTTCATTCATTTGCCTGGGTAATAATAACAAAATAGGCTTATAGTAAATTAAGTATTACATTAGAAAATGTATTTTAAAAAAAGGGAACAAGTTGATATAATTACTAAAGACTATATTATTACCTGAAGATGTGTATTGAGTAAATTTTTACAAGAATCTGTAAGTGTGTATGTTAACCTTATGTTTCATTATTCATTGTATTACTTAATTTTTTTTTAATATTACACATTTAAAAAACTGTATTTTTGACATTTTTTTATAGGCACTGGCATTGAAAATGGATGAAATAATTAACAGTGCTGAATGGGAGGCAGAATGGCTGAGTCTGGATAAAGAACAACTGATTGAAATCATGAATTCTTCCTGTCTCGTCATCAAAGATGAATATGACCTTTGGCAGGCTGTCATGAAATGGTTGTCTGTAAGATGATCATTATTTTGTTTGTAAATACTTAGAGTTTAATATAACTTTCACTACATCTAGTGCGAAAGCTTAAAAGACAGGGTTCTTTTCTATAGTTTACATGGATACATTGTTTTCTTAACCTTCCTTTTATAATCAAGTCTGTGTAAGTTAAATTCTTTACAATTAGATTTACAGGCTTTTTTTTTTATTTTTTGGAAGTGTCCTAACCCCTTTTCTTTTCACGACCACAATTTGGTCTTTGTGGAATTAACTATCCTTTTTATCTGTAATGTTTCATAATCATTTATTTTTATGGTACAGTTAATAATAGCTTTTAAGTAGATCATTTTCTTTTACAATATATTTTATAAATAATAACTTTTATGTTCTATATTTTGATCCCCAATATTAATGCCTCATCTCTCCCCGTTCTTTTGCTTTTACTCTCATTTGTTTTGTGAGGCTCTCAAGTAATTTTTTAATCTTGATGTGAATGTAGTTATTTATCCTTGTAATATATAAGACCAAGAGCTCTCATAGCTAATGAATCTACTTTCGATCCATTTATGGGTAACACTGCCATTCTATTCAATCAGAAAATGGAAAAGCAGGGAATGTTTATCCTAACACATTGCATATTTATGAGTGGTTATGGGATGTGTCCTGACACATCCGGACACCCTTTATGGCCAGTTAAAGTGGACAATTAAATCTCACTCGTTGTTATAAAGAGAATATCGTTAAATTTTTTCCCTAGTCAACCAATTTTTTTTTTTTTAAATATATTAATGAGATTGAGCTGGTAGTTTAATTTTAAATAATATAATAGAATTATTTTTTTTTTACATTCAATTAACATAGAATGTTTTTTACATTTGCATCTCTGCTCATATTTTTGTGGTGACTGAAGGCTTACAAAGACTCCAAACATTTAAATAACCAACAGTTTGAAGTTGTCCTGACCAGTGTGCTACAAACTGTTAGACTACCAATGATGACGCCTGACCAGTTGACGCAGGTTTGTTCATTTGTTTTTTTTTTTTTTGTTTTACCTAAAGCATATTTATATTTGTGATGCTATGTTGGATTGATAACTAACGTCTATGACTAGCTCATTCAATTGTAATTTTCTTTTGAAATGTGTGAACTAATATTTTGCTCATTACGGGTTAAAAAAACAACATGAAATCAGTCCATTAGCCAAGCTTTGGTTGGGCAGTTAATTAATTTTGTTACTTACATGGACAGCCCTAACTCTATGAGATTAATAAATTATTAAAGCTTTTTGTTTTTCAAAATGAACAAATATAGCCTTTGAAGTAATAACTGACATCATATATTTATTTGTTTGAATGCTTTATTTTTATTCTAGTTGGAATCTCTGAGCTTGGTGGAGCAGCACAAAGATATCTTTCAACCGCCTTTACTGCTGGCTTACAAATATCATGCCTTACCACTGTCAACACGCGCTCGGACAAAGGAATTCACCACAAGCTCTTTCCTCTTGAGAAACTACACCAACCTTCGGTGGGACAAGAGAATAGTCATTCCGCGCCTGTCGAATGTGCAAAAAGGCACAGAGGTTGGGGTGAGATTCTCCACCAGGGCTTCCTCCTTCCCTGCTCAGACCTGGGACTGGGAGCTGAAGGTGTATCCAAAAGGCTCCACAAACAACCCTGAAGATTTCAGAATATTGCTGTATTCCAATGTCATCCTAGAGCAGCCCAGGGCAGTGGAGTACTATCTGGCCATCGCTAATGGCCAACAGCTGCTGCATTCTGTGTGCGGGAAAAAGAACTTCTCCAAGGCTCGCTACTCTTCCGATACAGAGATGGATAAGAAAGTTACAGTAAGTGAGGTGTTTCAGCAACAGTCCCCCTTTGTTGTTGAGGACTCGTTAATCTTGCAGATCAGTTTGAAGCCAGCTGATTAAGCTCTATACAGAGTTGAAATGGATGCTATTTTGGTCAAATTAGAGTCAAGACACAATTATCATACTGTGGGAGCTGGTTAACATTTAAAAAAAAAATATTTTGGCTGTTTGGGCTTCCATTCATAATTCAAAACATCATGTCCAAAAAAAAAAAAGAAACAAAGTACTGCTATCGTTAGTCCTATGATTTTGATTATGAACTCTTACTTGTACCAAACTGATTTATCTTCTTAATTATACTTCTCTACTAAGCAGTGCTTTTCACATAGTGCATTGTGAATTTGTAAAAAATGTTTATTATTTCATTTCGATTTGTAATAAATATTTTTTTTTTTCTCTAAAGAAACTTATTTATAAAAAAACGTTGTTCAAGAAATTTAGCTATAATTATAGTTTGTATTTATTTAAAAGGATCGTCGAATAGCTTACAAATTTAATAGAAATTACAAATAATAGAGATTTACAATTAATTAATAGGTCTACATGTCTTGTTTTTTTTTTCTCTTTAAGTTTCAAGCTATAAAAATCAAATCTATACAGGGCTAATTTAAGTGCACAGCATATTTATTCATATAGAGTTCTCATTAATTGTTAGCTACTGCATCTATATCAAAATATAAATACTATAATTTATTCCTTGACCAGGTTTTATTTATACTACATACTTATGTTGTTGTTTTGGTGATACAAAAGCTGTACTTGTAATGAGTCATTGGGTATTTATGTGTGATAGTTTCCTCATCACATTTATCTCCACTTGTGCAATGGTATATTTTCATTCTTTACACTTTGTGTGTTTGTGGATACTTTACAACCATAGATACATTCAAACAAAATCTCTTCTCAATTTATGACAATGTCAACATGTATATTGGCCACTTTTTACAACTATGTTTGAAAAGTATACTTTTTACCTTTTTTTGTCTACAAAATACAATTTTTATACATTCTATATTTTGTATATTTAGCTGACCTTGGATGATATTAAATTCTTTTTTTTTTTTTTTAAATATGTGATTGACAAAACATTTCAGCTTTCTGCAACAAAAAAAGACCAAATAAATGTTTATGCTGCAGGTCAGCTAAAGTAAATTTGCAGAGCTTTATGTCATAGTATTTTTGCACTATTGCATCAGGTTGTGTATTCTATACCATGTTTTATGACTGGATTATCATTGTAGCTGTTGGTATCAAACTGAGGGTTTACACAATTCATGCTTTCAATATTTGTTTCTATTTATGGGGCAATTGTTGTACTATATTCTTTAAAAAAAAAATCTGGGTTTTTATTTGTATAATGCCTGCTAAGAAACAGTAATTTAATATTTGACATCACTGTTTCAATATTTAAGTTTCTCCTGAAAGTAATTTTTATTAATTTACACAATTATTGTTTCACAATCGAGTGTACTAGTCAGAGAATGTTGATGTTTCACAATCGAGTGTACTAGTCAGAGAATGTTGATGTTTCACTAAAAAAACACATAAAAAATAAATATTCTAGTTTGTCATGCACCTTAGATTTTTTTAAATAAAATTAAAGCAATAAAGCAAACAAGGACTTTTTTTTTCTAGTTGGACTGATTTTTTATTTTATTTTAGAAACATGTTAAGTTTCAAAATGTTTTCAAACATTATTACCTGAGTTGTTTCTAATTCTCAGTTCTAAAAAATGTCTAAAAAATCTAATCTTCCCATTCATCACAGGATGAACCTCATGGTTAATGGATTTTTTTTTAGCCAAGATAATTTAGAAGTAGAGAAAGAACCTTGTTATATATCATTGGTTGAGTTCTTGGCAGTATCATTCAAATGTATGTTTTGCATTCCTTTTAATTTTATCTTCAATCATTTAGCTTTGGTTGAATGATTCTGTTTTATGCCAACTTGGATATTGATATTTAGATATCCAGAGTGTTGTTTTAACTGCAATGCTTTTGTATACTTTATGTTTTTATACTTGTATATTCAATTTTTTTCAATATGCTTTGGATAGCAGTTATTATCTATATTAGAATGGTTGGAAAGTGGATACAGTCGTACAGATTGCATATCTAGTATAGTGAATCCACCTTTTGAATTTTATTGGCAAAAACCTTCCGCAACTTTGCCTGTTTGGGATAATTGTGTTGGTCTTCAAAGTATTTTGTTTGTATGTTTTGATGGACAAATTATCAAGTTCTTTTACTTTGTATCATTATTTTGGTGTTTATTCAGTCTCTCTGACTGTTGACCACTGGGTACAACTGTGATGTTCAAAGTCAAAGTTGATATTTGCTTTCAAATGTTTTTTTTTTTTATGATTCTATTTTTGGTTGTTAGCTTTGGTTGTTGCTTTTGTTTTTTAATTCTATAAAAAAAAATCAAGTCTTTTTTTTTTTTGGTTTAGTTTAAATTTAAATCCTTTTTTTTTAATTGTCTAATTCAATGATGACCTAGTTTGTTTTGTTTAGTTTTCTTCATTATAGTACAGCCTCTCTTTTATTCTGTCAAGTATGTATTGTGTATTTTGTAAAAATTTACATTTTCATGTAATTCTATCATTTATTCTTAATGATTTAAGTCATTTTTATTCATTATCAGCAACAACTTACATTCTAAAAAAATCAAAGAAAAAGAGTGCATGAACCTAAAGCATGTCAAAAACTGTTGTTCAGATTTTTAGACATCAGTAATTTCTTAATCCTTGCTAGAATCTTCTAGATTTTCTGCAGTGGTATCTCTGTCCTATTGTTGTATTGATATAACATTACCAAAAAAGAGGTCAAAGTTTATACTTTATTTTGTGGACAGTTGAGTTTCTCTCCTTTTTTTTTTAAACACAAAAACTTATTCATTACATTGAAAAAATATCAGTCTATTCCTGTAATCCCCAGGGTAGCATAGGGCTGCAATCACACCTCTCCATATTAGTTTACACAATCTTAAATAGTGATACATATAGGTTTAAAATATAGTGATACAGCATATTTATTAGCACTGGTTCTGTAGGACACAGAAGTATTTATATATATACTTTTATTTTACATGCATTTTAGTAACACCTTAAGCTGAATCTGAATCAGCAATGCTTGTACACTGTATTCAAATGTTAATTGCTATTTTGGAACATATCTAATTGTCTCATACTTCAATGGTAAAGTCATTTTTCCTTTGACAGTCATTGTTTTAAAATACTGTTAACATTGTGTTTTATTGCTTTCTTTTTTAAAGGATTTAAATTTGATGTTCATTTGGATTGGACTTACACAAAATTGACATTCCTTTTTTAATCTTTGTGAATAAACCAGTGGAAATTAGTTTGTTTTATTCTTCGTGTTTAGTTTACAATTTCAATAAATAGAACCCAGGCGGAGAATGGCTCTGTCTGCAGCAGATGTGAGATGGGTTTACATAGTCATGTGAAACACTGCGCTCATGGAATGGAAGGTATTGCCCTTATTATTAATAATATTATTGTTTTACAATAACATTTTGAAAAGAAGTGCAATTCAATAGTCTGTTTCATTAAATGTAACCACACCCACGCACTGGAATACTGAATCTCTAACATACATATTTATAATCAAATTTTTGATTTTTTTTTTTTTTACTTGCTGTGTAACTTTTAAGTTGCTTCTCTCCCTTGCCTAAAGAAATAGCAAACGCAGGAAATTTTATTACGCTTTTTCTAAAATTATTATTTAACATCTCCTATCTTTGTGTTACTAAATTAAATGAATAGTGAATGTGAATAAAAGCTTATTTAACTACGCCAAAAGATTTGAGACTAAAGGATAGTTGGGACTATTTACCAAGAGACAAGAACATGACTCGTTAGTACAGCTATCTACAATGTTGCTCACTTTTTAAGTAGAGGAATGAATCCAAAAAAGAAAGATAAACATTCAATATCCTATAAATGTAATTAGGCCTACTAGATCTACGGGTTTCTAATAAAAATGGTTCATGTCAATTTCATTTCGTTTTTGTACATTTTCGGTCATGTTGCCCTCGACACGAGTGTCTGAAATTAAAATGGTTCGCAGGTCGAATTAGGTTGTGCATCTCTGACTAAGGCATTACATGTAGAGCTATCTAATCTAGAATCACTGGCCTGCAGTTTTGACTTCATCTGTACATCTATTAGATAACGAAAGTCTTCTGATGAGATACATCGTGGTTCGATAATGACCACTTTATCATCCAGTGGGCTGAGGGCTTTGCACTGGGGTTTTATGCCTCCTCATGTTGCTGGTGAGACCTATGCGAGCCCGGAAAGTTCGGCCGCACTCTGGGCAGGTAATTCCAACTGGAGCTAGTGTCATTTGCCTTGCTTTCCTTCTCTGTCGTTTTTGTTCTGCCAGCATTGTTCTCTTTTCCTCAGCAACCTGTGCGCCGGATCTCACAGCGCGGCGCCATGATGCTCTGTCATGTGCCTCTGTCTCCAGGTGCCTGGGTCAATGTTGAACGCCTTTAGAAAAGCTTTGAGGGTGTCCCTAAAGCGCTTTCTTTGACCACCTTGCGAGCGCTTACATTCACTTAATTGCCCATACATGAGACGTTTTGGGATGCGGTGGTCCTCCATTCTGCATACGTGTCCTGCCCATCGCAGTTGGGACTGATCAGGATTGTGTGGATGCTTTGCAGACCCGCTCTATGAAGGACTTCAGTATCTGGCATTTTGTCTTGCTATTAGACATTTGAGATATAGGCTCAACATGGCTTTCCAATGTTCGCTTTCGTTAGTAAGCTAGGCCATATCGCCCATATGAAATCTTATCCCTGCATGATTATTAGGCCTATATTTTGAATAACAACTTTAAATTTTCTTAAAAGATCAAAGCACACATCTAGCCAAATTCTGGTGCTGATTAATCGATCCAATAACTTCAATTTACTTTTTCTAGTTTCATTTCGACAGAGCCGATTCCTTTCCCCCCGTTTCCCGTAAACTGTTTTGAACCTGGCAGATCAAGTGCTTTATTTTATTCTGAACTCTACATGCTCTGTCCTAGCCCGGCTGTCAATAGGCGGTCCTTCAAATGTGGGGTGGCGCCGTAATACGAAACAAAACTTTTGTTTACCGACACACGCCCTAGCGACCATGCATGCGCGCGTCTAACCGTGTCCTGTTACTGTGATACTTAAGAGTCATAAATAGAGCCAAGATATCGATAGACATTTATAGACTCTTGTAGTTAGGCATAGATCTATCTAGTAAAGGGAGGGGTAGCTGATATTATCTTATTCAATAGTGGAACTATGGCTCTGTGTTCGTTACACGGACATATAAAAATATAGGCCTATATATATATATCAGTGTTTCTTAACTTGTATTGCGCGCACCCCTTGGTTGGGTAGAGAAATGTGAAAGTTTGTTTTTTTTCTATATAAGATAAGATAATTTTATTGATCCAAACTAATGGAAATTCAGTTTGATTACAATTGATAACCTCAGCGTAACTACTGTACAAAAACAATGTTGATGACAATTTGAACAACATGCACATACGAACACACATACACATTCACAACCAGCGCTTTATGAATTTGACTTCTATATGCTTCTCGATGATAGCTGACCTCGTAACACTCTGACCGAAAGTGGGACAAAGGAGTTTTTAAATCTTTCAGTTTTAGTCTTGAAGTTGCAGTATTTGCGTTGTGTGTACAAATCCATAATTAGGTAAAATTAACTGATATTGTTACTATTGTAAAAAAAAATATATTACCGATACTAAAGGGATGTCTTTTTCATCTTCCAAGCGAAAGACGTCTGCAAGAAAATCGTTTGAAAATGTTTTTAAGACGCCTACGCTAATTTGATTCTATCGTCTTTGTCATGTCAGAATTAAAGTTTGGATTGTGTTCTATCGATCCATCTTTATCTGTATTCATTTGAACTGCTCTGTTTTTACTATAATGAAGTGTACACTGGAGCTTTTGGAGTCGCATGTAGATTGAGGTTCTGCAGTTCATAATGCAACAAATGAAAAAAAAAGGGGGAGGGGGCATAGAAAAATTCTACTTTGAAAAAAAAATAGGATAAAGAATCAGTATTCTATTATAAAATTTAAATTCTGTCCTTCACAAATCGTTATCTGCAAATTTATAGATTAGCGATTAATTCCCTTACAACTATCTGTTTCCCAATATAATAGTAATTGACAAGATTATGGCCTAATCAATAAACCAGGATGAACTACAAGGGATTCTAATGTCCCTATTTTGTTTGACAAGCCAAACTAAAGATATGATGATTGAATTCGTGAAATGTAAACAGTTAATGTAAAATAAAACTAAGGTTCCAAGTGGAGGCGCGCTGGCTGAGTGGTAAAGCTCTAGGCTTCCGAACTGAGGATCCCGGGTTCGAATCCTGGTGAAGACTGGAATTTTTAATTTCGGGATCCACACAGGAAAAAGTAAAGGCCTTTACATCATCTGCTTTATAAATTATAAGTTCTGAAAGGGGATCTTTACTTTAAGTTGCAGTACAAAGCACTAAAAATACTCGCGAAATAAAAAATTGTTAAGAAGCTAAGGCACCAACCCTCTTCCCCGATTCAAAACAAGACCCGATTTACTGTTTACATTGTTATGTTTAAGAGTGTTGTATCGATATATAAAAGTGTAGCTATACAAATCACCAAACAGTAATATGATATATGTGCTGACCCAAAGCAGCTCATCTCAAATTTGTTTGATTTTTAAAAGCAAGGAATGAGACACTTAAAATAGTTTTTACACGAGAAACCTCTAGGAATATTTTTTTTCGACTGCATTCAGGGTACGAGGAAATAAGACTTAGGCCTACATTGTTTCGGTAGGTTAAGACATTAAGAAACTGGGACAGAAAATAGAGCAGTGAGATTCATTACAAATGAATATTCACACTTGACTTGAATAACACCTTTAGTAAAATCACTAAATTTAGAAAGCCTCCTGGATAGAAGACTCAAGAGTAAAGTAGCAATTATACACAAAACACAGAACTATAATCTTCAAATCCAAAAACAAAGCCTAATAAAATACCCAGAAAGACAGAAAGATAAAGGATTATGCTAGGACTAATTTGTACAAATGCTTCTTCTTCCCTAGTGCTATAAGAGCATGAATGAGTTGCCTGAGCCAGCCAGGAAAACAAATGACTTGGCAGAATTTAAGTCATTGCTTAACATGCCTCACTAGAAGCATGACACGTTGGACGTAATCATTTTTTTAAAGTAACGTCTGTATTTTATAAGATAGATGAAAACTGCTTGTAGTGAAACATGGCCTAGTGGAGTGTCATCAGAGAATGATGACTACGTCTTTTCTGAACCATTATTATTATTATATTATTATAGCTTTTATATAGATCTACTTTCATGCTTATAGCATGCTCAGAGCGCTTTGGTCCAATCTCATTTGTGGACCGGTGGGGGGGGGGGATGGGGTATCTAGGAGTTGGTTTTCCGTGCTGCCCTTTGGGCGCTCAGTAAACACAACTCTGTCCGAGTCGGGTGTTGAACCTCGAGCCCCCTTCTAGGAAGCCAAGCCAAGCTCAAGCCGCACTTAGCCTCTCGACCACGCTTCCCACCATTCAACATAACGATGAAGAAGAAGAAAGACGGGAGAAATCCTTCTTCCATTCCGTCTCCCAAATAGTCCCAAAAGATTTTCAGAGACCAAGACACTACACCCTCTCCTAGCCATTAATTTTTATATTGATATTTTTCTAGTGAATTTTGACACTTGGGTCATGTCATGCTCTGACACTTAGTACTGCATACGTTTGATAGCATTTTTATACCAACTAATCGAATTCAGTTTAGTGTAGGCAAAGCCCCCCCGATAAGATATCGATTTTTATATCTGTCACATTGAAAATAAAATCATTTTTTTTATTGAAGAGCTGAACGGAGCTATTGATACTCTTTTTTTTTTACTTTGGGACTAATAAAAAAAAGGTTGGTAAGTGACTTAAACTTATCTGTAGTGCTACGCTTAGGCTTAAGACATTTACAGCTTAGAAAGTGTGTTGGCGTAATGCAAAAATAATGATATGAAGGTAAATGGCAATATTTTTTTTACCAGATGCCACTTTTTTAATTATAAAAAAAACACAGCAACACTAATATTCAGAGATGATTTTGGCTTCCTATATTATTTTTAACCGGTTTTCCCTCTAGGCAATATAAACACAGATGGCTGTCAAAAGATTCGAAAATAGGCAAAAATCAGCAGATAAAGTGGAAAGATAAAAGAATATCAAGAAAGAGAGAGAGAGAGGAAGAGAGATAGATAGAGAGAGAGAGAGAGAGAGAGAGAGAGAGAGAGAGATTGAAGAAAAGCTGGAAGGAGGAAGAAGCATTCGCTCTTCTTGCCTAGAGTTTCCTATAAATCAGAAACATATAGGCTAGTATTTTTATAGAACGTCCAATCCCATCACCACACAATGTAATGTCAAGAAAATAACGTTGCTTAATGTTCAGCTGTAATAAAGCTAATAGAAAATCTGAAAAAGTCATTCATTTATTTAGCAAAAACTCTAGGCCTAGTGTAGAAGCCTATATATTAGCCTATTATAACTTTTTTGAAAACCTAATCCCGAAATTTGTAACATTATATGTGTCACAAGTGTGCAACTATCTGATTGGCAGTAACTAAAAACATGTGTTGCAGTAACTAAAAAATGCGTGTTAAGTAACTAAAAACGTGTGAGTGTTAAGTAACTAAAAAGTGTGTTAAGTAACTAAAAACATGTGTTGCAGTAACTAGGAACTACCCAGTAAATCAGGCACGAC
>JADKLZ010000104.1:3435937-3462810 GCA_021533235.1 Biomphalaria straminea
CATGGCCAAGCAAAATATACAGTCTCTGGGAAACAACCCATGGCCAAACAAAACATACAGTCTGTGGGAAACACCCCATCAAACAACATTAGAACAAGAAATCAAAAGACACAAATGGGACTCAATTGGCGATGTAATGTAACAAAGAAGGGAAAATATTGCAAAGCAGATTTTGGGCTGGAACCCACAGGGGAAGAGAAAGGCTGGGAGACCAAAGCTAACATGGAGGAAATTGGTAGAAGAAACAAAGATGGCAGGATAGACATTGACCAAACTGAGGGAACCCAGAACAGAGTCAAGTGGTGATGTATCCTTGCAGCCAATGTTTTAATAAGAGTCACTAGAACTAATTATTTCAGGAGTCAAGTGGTTATGTATCCTTGCAGCCTATGTTTTAATGGGAGTCAATAGAACTAATTATTTCAGAAGGAGTCAAGTGGTGATGTATCCTTGCAGCCTTGGAGTCTCTAGAACTAAATTTTTTCAGAAGGCTGTAATGATAAAAAAAAAATGTTTTGCAGAAGTACAGTATTAAACTTCAGAATGGGAATTTCTTATAGGATATATCTAGAAATCCAGAAGATCAAACAACTTTTCAAAAAGTCATTCTGAGGTACTGAATTGAAAGAAAGGAAAATAAAAGAGTAGATGAGTGAAGGGCAATAAGAAGGGAACTGGCCTATATATTCTTTGTTAACACTTTTGTGAACAGCAGAAAACTGAAGTGGTACGAAGTTATGAAAAAGTCAAGATTGGTGACCTAATGACTCTCTATTTAGTGTTACGGAATAAAAGAATTTTAAAAAGAATATAAATACCTAGTTACAACCATAAACAATAAGCTAAAATGGAGTGAATCTTGCCAAAATCTTTACACTAAGATACATTAAAGACTTTTTCTATTTTAGGAAACGAGGAGAATTTAAATTGACAACTCAATAATAATTTTTTTTCTGCAACAACCATCAGCAGTCTGATTACCTTGGCCACCACCTGCTGATATGGTAATAGTTCAATGGCACAGAGACATTGATTTAAAAGAATAATTAACCCTTAAAGTGCTGATCTGTTTTACGAGTGCATACAAAATGGAATTACATTAGAGGCTAAGCTACCACACACCTTTTAAAAGTTAAAAAAGCATCCTATCATATGGCTACCATCTCTTGAAGAATGTTTTTTCAATGAAAGATGCTTTTCCAAAACACACAAAATTCTTAAAGACAATCTGCATCTTATAAGCCAAAGTTACATCAGATCTGGAGGAAGTTGCTCCTCGCCATTAAGGCTAGACTAGAAAGATTTAAAAACTCCTTTATTCTTCTATCAGCCAGAAGTACATAGAAGCTTAATTCATATAGTTGTGTCAGTTGTGTGTGTATGTGAGTCTGTGTTATGTTTCATGTCTGAATGTTGTTAGTGTTTGCATCTAGGCTATATTGTTATTATAGTAGTAATGCTTAGGTGAAAATGGTAGTCAAACTAAATTTTCATTTGTTTGAACCAATAAAATTATCTTTTACAGATGGAGGAACAAAGGAAAAGAGAAATTGACAGAGATAACAGAATTCTGCTCCAAAAAATGTCTGAGATTTTATCCAAGAATAATGAAAATGGGAATTCAAATGATAAAAAGCGTAGCAAAAGGTAATAAAAAAAAACAGTATGTCGTTGTTGAAGTATTGATTTATTAATAATTATTATATTAATATTATTAATAATAATAAGAATCTTAATTATCCTTGAAGAAATTTATCTTAAAATTGTGCATTACACATAATAGTAAGGCTTGTCTTCAAGTCCGAAGATTAGTGAGCCATCAGCCTAATTTAGTGGTCTTTGAGTAAAAAAAGCCATGCCCCGGCTCCGCCAGTCTGATATTATTGCTTACCTTAAAATAATAATAATAATAATAAAGCTTGTCTTTGAGTCCAAAGATTAGTGAGAAATGTAGTATTTCCCATGGCTGCGCAACCTCAACTGTGACCTACATATAATGCCACATCCAGGGCAAGCAAAACCATTTGCTGCAGGTGGTGGATTTAGATTTCTTTCCGGCGTCTGCGTTTGTCCTCGGCAGTAGATCTTCTTTTGGTCTCAAATGTGTATCCTACCGCCTTCGTCAGTGACCTCCAGCTGTCTCGTTCTGAGGCTCAATGCAACTAGGTGCTCTCTTCTATGTCTGCTTAGGAAAGTTGAAGCCTAAGCTGGTCTTTGAAGCGTTTCCGTGGGGCGCCTAAGTTACATCGATTACATAACAATTCATTATGGGTCAGGATTTTGTGATTTTACCATCACAAAAGAGATACAAGACACTGATAGCAAAGACAAACAGACACAAAATCTCTTTTGTTCCTCTGGCAATCAAATCATTAAACAGAAACAATCTAATGTAAACTTTTAACATGTAAATTGTGAGTGAGTCTGGTGTGAATGAACATTTTGTCTCTCTTTATAGTTATTATGTTTTGTTTGGTATAATGCAAGACAAATTTCCTTATGGACAATAAAGATTATTATTATTATTATAAGAGCTACGGAATTATACAATAGCACATAAAATAAATGCTCATACCATAGTTTCTTTTAAAAATTACTTGTAAAATTTTACTTCAGAAATTTGGATTTTATTGAATCACTTAATTGCCAAGGAAATAATAGAGTTTTGGCATCTGTATGTTTTCACGTGATCAATATCTTGTATCTCTGTTGTGATGGAAATCTTTTTAGCTTTCTTATTTTTCTCAAATAGGTTTACCAATTAATTAATAATTTTTTTTTACTAAGGTAACATTATGCTTTGAAATTAAAAGATATGGTATGTAATACCTGTTCACCTGTGGCTATTACAAATAACTAATACCGCCTTTGCATGTATGACCAGTATACGCTACTCATCAGATTTGCTGGGATTACAAATGTTTAAAAATTTCTACATTATAACAAAATCCTTGTCATCATAAGAACTCACAAATAGCAACACTTCAAAGATATACAAAAACTTCTGCTTCAATTCATGTCTGCTTAAATTCATTCAGATGTATGTGATGTCTGCTTAAATTCATTCAGATCTATGTGATGTCTGCTTAAATTCATTCAGATATGTGTGATGTCTGCTTAAATTCATTCAGATATATGTGATGTCTGCTTAAATTCATTCAGATATATGTGATGTCTGCTTAAATTCATTCGGATGTGTGTAATGTCTGCTTAAATTCATTCAGATGTGTGATGTCTACTTAAATTCATTCAGATGTGTGTAATGTCTGCTTAAATTCATTCAGATGTGTGATGTCTGCTTAAATTCATTAAGATTGTGTGATGTCTCATGTCTGCTTAAATTCATTCAGATGTGTGATGTCTGCTTAATTTCATTCAGATGTGTGCGATGTCTACTTAAATTCCTTCAGATGTGTGAGGTCTGCTTAATTTCATTCAGATGTGTGACATTTTCTTAATTCTTTCAGCTTAAATGATGAACAGCGTCAACATGAACGGGACAGACTGGAGGAGGAAAATGTCAAAGCTGCTAAAAGACTTGAGTCAACTAAGCCAATATACAACTCTAAAAAATGGGTAATTTTGAGTTTTTACTTTAGGCTCATTAAATTTTTTAATACTTTTTTACATAAACATTTTAATAATGTGTACATTTAAAGATTATTTACTTTTAAAAATCTCATTTATATAAAATTATTTGAATAGCTCAATGTGCTTTTTGGACAGAGCCTTTTTTATTATTGCATCCTACACATCCAACACTCACTTAAATTGGTTTATGTTTTGTATTTTTTTATCCACTGCAAGTGGAAGAATTAGTGATAAATCTGTGGTTAGGCCCACCTATCAGTTGGTGTAAAAACATCAACTACCTTTGGTATCAGGTTTCTTAAAAATTTATTTTGTTAATTTCGTTTGAACTATTTTTTATTAACTTAATCAGAATATTCATAATCTAAACTCATGTGTATAATGTATTTTTAGGAAGAAGATTATAAGCAGAAGCAGAAGTTGATGGAGTCTTGGCAGAGAACAAAACAAAAGAAAGGACATGTAAGTAGGCGTTAGAACACTATGTGGCTTTTAGAATCGATCGCCTCTAGAATGAATAAACAGATTCTTTTTTTTATAATTGTAAATATCACTGAATATTAATAAACTTTAATATTTCTAAAGTATGGAAGCTATATTGGCATTGTAAAAACAAATTCTATATAAATATGAATATATTTTACAAGTGAATTATACACTTTTAAGTTTTGAAGGCCAGAAAAATTATTTATGTAAGTTTATATAAAAATATTATCATTCATTTTGTGTTTTGTTTTAGATAATAAATGAAAAATGTTTATAAATTGTAAATTGTGGGAAGCGTGGTTGAGAGGCTAAGTGCGGCTTGAGCTTGGCTACCTAGAAGGGGGCTCGAGGTTCGACACCCGACTCGGGCAGAGTTGTGTTTACTGAGTGCCCAAAGGCAGCACGGGAAACCAACTCCTAGATACCCCCCCCCCCACTGGTCCACAAATGAGATTGGACCAAAGCGCTCTGAGCATGCTATAAGCATGAAAGTGGCGCTATATAAAAGCTATAATAATAAAAATACTGTATTTTTGTGTTGTCTAAACTATTAACCTTTATAGATTTACTTTTTTTGGTAACAAGTTATGAAGACATTGCTCTTGGCTAATGTCAGAATCATTTTTTGTTTAACTTACAGTGGTTTTTCCCACCTGTATTCTCTCCTTCACAAGCTATTTCCATTACATCTCTATATAATCTAATAGTTTTGTTTTTAAAATGTCTTTTTTTTTAAATATAATTGCTGAATTGTTTTTTTTTTTTTTTTTTTTTTTTGTTGTATTTAAACAAATTACAACTCATCGTCTTTTTTGTGAATCTTCAGTAATAAAATCTTAGCTTATAAAAACAAATTTAAAAAAGATCTGTGTAGTAATTTTATTTTGACTATATTGTTAAATGTTTGTGCACAATGTAATTTCATATCAGTATAAAAAAAGTGGTCCTTTTTTACTTTGTTCAATTAAACTTTATACCTCATTACACTTTGGTTTCTTTTTTTTTTCTTTGTTATTAAAATATATATCTAATGTGTGATTTTGATTTCAATGTTAAATATTGATCTAAATCAGTTTCTTAAATCTGCCTAATATTTATTAGTTGGGTTACTCAGTAGGCCACTGAGGGGATACTCAATATATATTTTGGTAATGAGAGATGATGTTTCCAAGAAAGAAAAGTTTGCTTTGTGAGAATGATGAAAAATGAAGTCTTAAAAAGACACTATTGTTAAATAAAAAAAAAATTCTTTTCATAAAATTTTTTAAAAGCTGGTTATTGCTATTTTGTCATTCAATGAGCTGAGGCCTTTGCAAGGCATTTTTGTGCTTTTTTATGTGACTGGTGAAAAATCTTTCTGGCTACAAACTCAATATGCTAAATAAACTGGTGCCTTTAGAAATAGATGTTACTTTCTGTTTCTTTGTTATGTCCTGCCACAAATTGTCTGGTGTTTTACAGCAAGGCGCTAAGAGACTCATTTAGGGCCACACTATACCGTCTTATATAAATAAATAAATGTGGCTGCCTGATCATGAGGTATGCACCCTGGACTGTTGTTTGGTTGGTCTAGGTTATCCAGGGTTCATACCTGCCTGTCATCCTGCAGGAGGTTTGGACAAAAGATGTACATTATTTTCAGCTCTGAAGGAATATCCGAAACATGTAAAACATTATTAGACAGTTTACATTTCTATACATGTTTATATTTTTTTTCTTAATTCTACCTTTAGTAGCATACCATCAAGTTATAATATTAATGATAATACTCATCTGAGATTTTTTAAAGTATAGAATACTTACAGCTATTATACATTTTGATGTATTTAAAAAAACAAACTCAAGGCCATTCAAAATTAAAAACAATAAAAACAGGAATATCTTTCCAAAATTCTATAGATATTTTACTTTTTCTATGTAAATTACAAATTTGTTTGTTTCAAAAATGGTTAAGAATGGCATTGGAGTAAAAAGTAAAGGGGAGTTGGGATGTCGTAATGTTCATTACAACTTATACATTTTTTTCTGTTTTTAACAATTCATGTAAAATAACTGTGTTTAAATTTTAGCTACATAAATTTATATTATCTCCCTCTACTTAATATAGATTTTTCTTATAACAGATTTTGTGATGTTTAAAAGAAACATAATATTCATCATTTGTAAATTATTTATATTATAAATATATATTTTTTGTTTCAGGGCAAAAATGAAGATCAGGAAAAGCTACCTCCTATCAATGGTGTAAGAAATATTCACTTTCATAATGCGAATGTCTGGGGGTTGATTCCAATACTGTTTTTTTTCTCTCTTTTAATGACAAAATATGAATGTTTTAGTCAAGTGTATTATTTGAACATGGCTAGTTGTTTAAACCTTTACCAAACATTTCCTTTATTATCCAAACTATTTTCTCCATTTGATATATCTATTTTAAAATACTTAAGAATATTGGTTTACATCCTATATGATTGAAATATACTAAAATTAGTCCATGATGTAAAAAAAAAAACAAGAACTAGTTTATTAGTAAAACTAAAAAGCTATTGTTTAATTTATTTTAAAAAATTATCTTTTTACACAGGCACAACCTAAAGAAGAAAAAAAATCAAATTCAGAGGATGCTCCACCAAACACAGCTCGATCGCGCCAGTCTGATTCTCAACAAAATACTTCCCGTACTGAAAGGTCACAATCACCCAAATCAGCCAGGACTCCAAGAAAACAAAATAAAAATAACCCAGATGTAAGTATATTTATTCATAATAAACATAAACATCTAATCAACAAAAGTTCTTTGATCTTCTAACATGGCTTTACTCCCTGACTTTGTCTTTATTGACTGTGGTGAGTCAGTCCTGATATGGTTCTATGGACTTTGTGATTTCCTCACTTGTGATAGTCTCAGTTAAGGATGGCTGCCTGGTTGTGCAGTATGCACGCTAAACTGTTCAGACTTCTCTATGGTCCTGGGTTCATACCCTGCCCGCTGCCATCCACCGTCATCCTTCAGGTTTGGACTAGGAAGTAAATTATCTTCAACTCTGAAGGAACATCCAAAACATGTAAAACATTTTTTTAAGTGGTGGCTGCCTGGTTTGTGATCTGGACTGATGTTTTGATAATCCTAGGTTTGAACCAAGCCTGATGCCATCCCCTACCATCATCCTGGAGGTTTGGGCTGGGATGTAATAATCTTCAACTCTGGAGGAATATCTCAGACATGAAAAACAAAACAAGTGATGAGAGAGCACAAGGGGATTTTTATTCACATTTAAATTACGAGCCAGATACAATTTAAATCCTCATTAAACTTTTCTTTACAGAATTTATGAACCATTAAAGTACATATTTACAAAATTTATTCAGTTTTTCTTTTTCTAAAATCTGCTTTTGAAAAAAAAAATGTATTTGAAGCGAGAACTGTGGATGTACTACGGCATACGACCAGGAGATCCGGATGATGAAAATGATTTTTACAACCAGTCACCTTATTTGGACCCAGCCAAAGAGAAAGAGCGTCGACGTAAGCATAGGGAAGGGGTAAGTTTTGTTCACAATAAACTATTTTTTCATTTCATTTTTTTTTCTCTTTATTTAAATTTATGCACTTAGATTCAATGTAAACAGTTCAATTATTTCTATTTAAAATTCATAAACAACTTTTTTGGGGGGTTATTATTCTAGATTTTAGCTCTAATTTGTATTCAATTAATTAGTATACTTTTTTATTAGCATCTTTTATTTAAAACCTTAGATTTTAAATATTATTTCTCTTTATTTTATGAAGTAGGCTAGAAACATTTCCCTTTTTATTTTATTTTACATTTTATAATTATTATTTGTCTCTGATCTTTATATTCATATAATCTATGATGTGCTTATGAACAAAATTGAAAATCATCGACATATTGAAACGTGGGGCTGAATAAAGCATTTAGTTATTTTAGCATCTTGAAGTCGTCGTCATGTCTATCAGTTATATTTTTAAAAAAAATAAGTTATATAGATAGAGTATGATATTGGAAAAAACTGCCTGGATGTGTGGTAGGCACTACACTAGACTGCTGCCTCAATTGTAAGTCTTTTAAACCATTCAGAGTTGAGGATAATTTAATTTCTAGTCAAACCTCCTGCATGGCCATGGGGGATGGCAGCGTGTAGGGTATGAACTCTGGACCATCGACAAGTCTGAATGACAGTCCAGTGTGCATACCACATGACCAGGCAGGTTTGCGCTAGGATGTAGAAATCCTCCATTCTGAAGAAATCTCTAAATTAATGTCAAACAAACTGAGAATCAAGTTGTCTCTGGTAAATTTATGAAGTAAGTGAGACTTAAATGTTGACAATGTGACTGGCAATGAATGGTGCACTTGGTTTTGTAGCCTCTGGCTAACCAAAATTGTCATGTGGTCATAGCAACAACTAGTTTCTTACCAACATGTGTCTGGTATCCATGACAATTGAATAGACTCTGGACATCCTAAATTCATGAGGAGTCCAACTCAGGACTCTTGGTTAAAAGCTACTCTGCCTCAAACTTGGACAGACACATTCCATTTTATACTTGTGTTAACACTTTTTTATTTCATAATTATAAGGTAACTGCGAGCATCTGAAACTTATTTACGCACATTTTTCTAGGTCTTCATTCATTGCTACTAGTAAGAAGATTTCACAAGCACATTTTTTTCTCTCATTTCTTTATTTTTTATTTCGGATTTTATCGTCATCTAAGTTTTTAATTTACGTTCAAATATTTAGGGTTAACTGATGTAATGTAAATACAATTTTAATTAAAAAAAAAACAACTTTTTATTATTAAGCTCTATAGATTATAAGATGAATAGTTTTATATATATATTACTGAGGTAAATTTAATATTTTTGTGCAGTTATGTTTAAAATATTACAAAATACATATTTAAATGTAATTAACAACTTTTATGAAATATTTTTCTATATTCAAACTATTCTCTACAGAGTTTAACTTGACCTGTATATTATAGAAGTAGCCTTTTAGTTATCTCACACATGTAAGTGTGTGTGTGTTTGTGTGGGTTGGTTTTTCTTTTCTTTTTCTCTGTAATAACTTTTCTTTCTATAATTTTACTAACATTCATTTTTAACTAATCTAACTCTTATATACTTTTCAACGATGAATGCTGATCATTGTTCCATCAGATTTTAAAAGTTGCCATGTTAAAAATTAAACACTTTGTTTGATTTCGATTGATTTTTTTTTTAACTTGATTAACCCCAGTATTGTTTATTCTTATGTTTAAAATCTCTTTTACATATACCAATTACATTTTACTGACTTTTAATAAACATATTTTTAATCAACATACCTTTTTACACCATTAACTAAAACAATTATTAGTGAATGTTGAGATGTAAAAAGAAAACATCACTAGTGCCTCTTTAAAGTAATAAACATGTCTCATTTGAGTTTTGTGTTTGGTCCATACTTCTCTTAATAGAACTCTAAATAAAATACTGAATGAAAGTGAGTTCAGTTGAGAAACTATTTTACAGACAAAAAAATTTACATTATGGAATAAAAAAATTATCTCATTATGTGTAGATACTTTAAATACAATTTGAAAGTTTTTTGTGTGACTTGTTGTGACTTGAATGAATCTTTGTTATTACATGATTTTACATTGCATGATTTAAAATTGTTTAATATTCTTAAAGTAGTTTCTATTACATGTCATAGTTATATTTTAATTACTATTTTCCATTTTTGTAAAATTAAATTTATTTCTATTAAAAGAAACACAAACATAATAGATATAGAGTCAGATGTCAGATAACATGAAATTTCTTACATGATACTACTTGCTATAAAAAAATATTTCTAAATATAAAGAATGTTCATACTTCTATTTCTGCATCATTGTAAAAAAATTTGTTGTTAATCATCTACTTATTTCTTATAACCCAGAGAAAAACAACAGATGTTGATGCCAAAGAGCTGAGAAAAGTAGCCAAGAGAATGGGTAATGTTGATTTTTGTCTTTTAGCCAATCAGCAATCAGCCTAGATATTCTAGATTTAAAATACATTTTATATTAGCTTCAAAAAAATAGTTGGCATATATTCAGGTCAATATAAAATGCCCTAACATACATCTACTTATCTTTTTTACTTAGCTCCCCCTCATGATATTATTACAAGAACACTTGCGAAAAAATCCTTCCAACACAGAATGAAGGTCAAGGACAAATACAAGGAGTCTTATGATGTTGTAAGTTAGGACTAACTGTTTTCTCTATTTGGTGAAGATTTTTTGCAGAACTTTTTTTTTTCTCTTCTATGAAAGCAGAAAATTGTTTACTGCCTTTACTGGTCATTCATTTTTTCTGTGATAAATGATTCTAAAGTAATTATTAATAATTGCTTACATGTCTCATTTTTTTCTTAACATGCATTATTATTTTAATTATATTGTTTATGTTTAATGAAGGAACTTGAAGAAGATCTCAAGAATGGACTTGGCGGTGAATGGAATGTTTTGATTGAAGCTCTTCTCAATGAACAGAATATTGGACAAGGGAAAAATGCTGGCCGAGCTGTGAAAGTAATTCAGTTGTTTTCCATTTTAGTTTCATTTATAATTTGTTTTAGTTTCATTTATAATTTGTCTGACTTTTTTTATGATTCATTTAGTTCCTTTATTCAAGAAGCAAATTTTGTTCATATGTCTCTCTAGCCATTTGTGTTGATTAGAGATTTGATTTGTGCTGATTGATTGGTTTTCTTGGCTACTTTATTTTGTTCATCATATTCCATTATCAAACAGGATTTAGCCCTAAAATAGTTCATGTTTGTATTTGTACTTAGTTATTGTAATTTGAATACCCAACCTAGATTCTAGATATATTAAAGACAAACTAAATGATTTGATTGTTGAAACAGGAAAATGTTATTTTCATTCATTTCTGTTTTAAAATCTTGAGACTAAGATATTTATTTTAAATTTGAAGACATTATGTCTATTGGGGTTAAACATTTAATAAATGGGAAAGTATATTTGCTTGGTCATTGTGCTGGCCACATGATATTCTTGCTGCTTTCTACACAAAATAATTAAAGTCACATTTTCACAACATCAGACATCTGCATCAGATGTTGCAAGATATACAGATTGCAACTGGGTTTGCTGTGAAATACTGCACTCATCCTTTATCTTTGTAATGAAAAATATTGCCTTAAAATATGATGATCTTTTAAGATGTCTTTGAACTATGCATATTAAAAAAAATACTTTTTAAGAGCACAATATCAAGAACTAAATGTAACATATATGGTTCTATTTTATTTGTTCAGGGCGGTGATGCCGTGACTCTAGTTAAGAAGGTTGCACCTCTATCAGAACAAGAGTTAAATACTTTCAAAGAAGACTATGAAAAAGGTTAGTTAATAGGCCTTTACTTTATTTCTTGGGTTCAAATTTTTGAAAGAAGAAATATTGATACTATTTTTTTTTTCAACCAACTGTACATAAATTATTTAAATAAAAATAAATCATATTAATTTATATGATATTCAAAATGAAATCATTGTATTTTTCTATATCATTTTAGAAAACTCTAGCAGCTTAGAAAGTGACATCGCAGACAATTTTAAAAATCCAGTCAAAACGTTTCTTCTCACTTTGGTGTCTGGAAAGAAAAAAGAACAAAATAAAGATAAGAATGCAGCACTAAAAGATGCTCATTCACTTCTAGAGGTAATCTTGTTTTAGGAAAATAAAAAATATAGATTAATATATAGACATCATGTACATTTTTTAGATCTCAATTTATACATGCATTTTTATATGGATTTGTTGATTGGCTTCAGTAGTTTATCTTTAGACTAAACTAAAGTAAAATAAAGTTCCCCTTTCAGACCTTGTGGTCTATATGGCAGATGATGTAAAGGTCATCTGATTCTGTGGCCTACGGTTAACTAGGGTGTCCCCAACTAATGTCAGGTACCCATTAGAGCTGGGTGGACTCAGATGCGCCCAACGATCCCGAAATAAAAATTCCAGTCTTCACCAGGATTCGAACCTGGGACCCTCAGACTTTGGACTAGGTGTGACTAAATGGGGTGATTCTGGAGATGCAAACTTTGCCACAGTTCATGCTGGTAAATGTGGGTTTTTGAGTTATAGGATAGGTAGTTTCTTCTTCTTTCTCTTGTTTAAGGTACATTTGTTTTAAGGCTGTATTGTAGAGCAGTTTCTTCTTCTTTCTCCTGTCAACTTAATCCTTTTCCGATTGTCGGCTTTTATGAAAACAAAATTGAGCTTGGTAAAAAAAAAATATTTTTTTAAATTAATGTTGCTTTTTTTCAGTTAAATTTCAGAGTTACCGGTACATGTATGCTATCTACAGTTATGAAAGAATTCTCAAGTGCTTAGCCTTGTTTTTAATTCTTCTCTTTTCCAGAATGAAAAAGATCGGTGGACATCTAAAAAGAGCACATTTATTAAACTTGTGGAAAAAAGCCACCTCAGTCACATGCGCAATGTGTTTGAGAATTATAAAAAATTCAACAAAGGCAAGCCAGTGACCAAGTCCATACAAGAAGATTGTCATGATAAATCTGCAGATTCTTATGCTGATGTTGTTGGCGCTTACAGTAAGACTATTTCTTTGCCCTCTCAGTTCTATTCTATACATCTCGGCTACTTATGTGGCTAAATGGACATAATGTTGTTGATCTATTTGTTCTATTTACATTTACAGTTAGCTGCTCTGAGACAGCTGGTTCAGAGAAAGCTGATTACCTACATAAAAACTTGGATCCAACAAACCCAGAATTTGTCAAAACAGTAGTTGCCAGGTCTGAGGTAAAAAAAAAACCCATTCCAAAAAATAAAATGTGTGATTATATATAACTGAAAACATATATATTTTTAAAAATATAGACTGTTGAATAAACATTCAAAAAGTTAATAAAATAAGATTTTTTTTTCCAATATGAAGATTTTCTTTATAAACCACATCAACTACAAATAAATTTACTCCTTGTTTTAACTAGCTGTTACCAGAATTATATTTCAAGAATATTCTCAATGGCAGCAGTGTACACTTGTGGAAAGCATAAAAAAACCCTAGACAAAAAGAGAAAATTCTTGATTGCCTTTTTTTTTTCACATGCATTAAAAAATGTTAATAACTTAGGTTTTTATTGGCTTCTTGCATCACCAATACTTATAGTAAAAGATAACTGCATAAATATTAATTATTTATATTATTGCAACAATTAGTCTTTACCTTTTAAGTCTCATGTAAATTTAAAAAAAAAAATCCCCCTTCAGACCTTGTAATCTAAAGGGTAGATGATGTAAAGGTCATATGTCTCTGTGGCCCAACGTTAACCAAGGTGTCATGTGGCCAGCAAAGTGACCAACCACCTTTACTTTTTCCCATCTAGTGTGTCAGTTACCCATTAGAGCTGGTTGGACTCAGAGGCACCCTTAATATCCCAAAATTAAAAATCCCAGTGTTCACCAAGATTCAAACTGGGTTTCACCTGTTTAGAAGTCAAGTGCTTGACCACTTACCCACTTCGCCTCTTTTAAAAAGTGAAGTTTTCTTTGCAGACCTTATGATCTATATGGCAGATGATGTTAAGGTCATTTGTTTCTTGGCCAACATTTAATTAGCTGGATGTCATGTGGCCAACACAACTACCAACTGCCTTTACTTTCCCTTACTAAAGTCAGGTACCTATTAGAGCTGGGTGGACTCAGGGGCACCCTAAAAATCAAATCAATATTCAAACCCAGGACCCTAGGTTTGGAAGCCAAGCACTTAACTACTCAGCCACAGTGCCTCCTGAATATCATGTAATATCTATTTATTGCCTGCCTCAGACTGACTTGCCCAGTGTGAGAAAAGCTTACAAGAAAAAGTATGTGAATGAGTTATCTGATGATCTGGAGCAGGTCAGTAACCATACAACTGTTGGGATACTCAGAGCCATCATTATGAAAGACCCGCCAAAACAAAAGGTCAGTTGTCAGATACATTTTTAGTTCTAATATCCCCCTAACTGCTTACTCATTCAGATTTTAATTAATGGCTTTTTAGCACTATATACATTGCTTGTTAACATATTGAACTATTCAAACGAAGTTTTGGTGAATTGATTATATATTTTCACTTAGTATCTATCTTGCTTTTTTATGAATCATTAGTGATAACATCAGTGTAAATGATTTAAAGTTATTGAAAACTTGCTTTCTCTTGTTAATGTATTAATTGATTTAGTTAATTTATTAATCTATTTTATCTTATAAATAACAGATGCTAATTCAAAAGAAAAAATAAATAAGTCCTATTCTTGTTCCTGTGTTAGTATAGTCAGAATGCTAATCAATTACTTAGAAATACTTTGCCAAGCGGGTGGTTTTCCTGGCTAATTCAGGCAACCCTATCCATGCTCTAATAACTCTAGGGAAGAAATTGATGTATGATAATTAATATGATTTGAAAAGATTTTAAATGTTAATTTTGTTTTTATTTTTTGCTTAGAAAAACAAAAATGAAAAAAATAAAGATAAGAGCAAATCCAAAGAAACTGAGCGTGATAGATCATCTTCTTCATCCTCATCATCTGAGGATGAACAGAAAACTGAGGATGAGAAAAAGAAAGAAGAAAAGAAAAAAGAGGATGAAAAGAAGGCTAAACAGGAGAAGGATGATAAACAGAAAGGTGACGCTAAAAAGCAGCAAGAAAAGACAAAAGAAGAGACAAAAAAGAAAAGAGATCAATCTTCTTCCTCTAGCGATTCTGAGGATGGGAAGAAGAAGGAAGATAAAACTGTGAAAACTGAAAATAAGAAAACCAAGCAGGATGAGAAAAAAAGTTTAAACAAAGATAAAAGAGAAGGTCAAAAGGCTGATAAGAGAGATCATTCATCATCTTCCAGCGACTCAGACAGTGATAAAAAGAAGCCTGCTCAGAAAAAGGAGGAGCCCAAAAAGATCCAAGACAAGAGTCCTAAGAAAGCAGCTGACACAAAGACACCAAGACAAGAAGTGAAGCCTAAGAAAGAGGTGAAGAAAAAGGAAGATAAAGATGACAAGTCTTCATCATCTTCTGAGTCATCTGATGATGAAAAAAAGACTAAACCCACCAAAGCAAAAGGAAAGCCTCCACAAAAAGAAGCCGTGAAAAAAGACTCACAGAAGCCGAAACAAGAAGGGGGTCAGAAAGAAACAAAACAGAAGAAAGAAGTTGAAGTTAAAAAAACATCAAAGTCTGATTCATCCTCCTCTGATGAATCTGAGGATGAAAAGAAAAAACACACTGAAAAAAAAGTCACCCCAACAAAAGTTCAAGTACAAAAGTCAAAAACAGACTCCAAAGATTCACCAAGAGCTAAACCACAAGTTAAAAAAGATGTGAGAAATAAGAAACCAACTAAAGATGATTCCTCTTCTTCCGATGACTCTGACGATGGAAAGAAAAAGAAGACAGAGAAGAAAGTCGAGGTTAAATCTCAAGAAAAAACTGGCAAAAAAGAACACCCAAAGAAAGTTGAAAGCATGAAAAAGGAAGTGAAAGGAAAGAAAGAAGAACCACACAAAAAAGACAAGAAAGATGAATCATCTAGTTCATCCGATGATGATGATGATAAGAAAAAAAAGACTGAAAGTAAAAAACCAGTAAATAAAAGTCCAGAGAAAGCTGTTAAAAAAGAAAGTGATCAGAAGCAGAAAGCTGGTGATGGGGCCAAAAAAGATGTGAAAGAAGCGAAAACTTCCAGAGTAAAAGACAAAAAGAGAGATGATGACTCTTCGTCGTCCTCATCTGAGGATGAAAAAGGTAAAAAAGACAAAGAAAAACAAGAAATCAAAGGACAAGAAAATAAAAAGAAAAAAGATTCAAAAGATGACAAAGAGAAAAAAGAAGTAAAAAAAGAAGAGAAGAAAGAAGAGAAAAAAGATGATGATAAAATCAATGAAAATGATGAGGATGCAGTGAAATTGTACAAAGCCATGAAAGGACTTGGAACAAAAGAAGATGTAATAATTGAGGTCATTGTCAGGAACTCTAACTCTCAGAGACAAACATTGAAGAAAAGATATGAAGAGCTCTATAAGAAGGTAAATAATAAATTTCCTCTTTATAATCAAATTTTGAAAAAATATTAATAAAAACAAACTCAATCCTGAAAAAGTTTTTTAAAAAAAATTTCTTTTTAACTCTTTGACACCGTAATTATTTTCCACATTTGGACGGAATTTATAGCTTTATATCTGGATAGAATCAACGATGGGAGCGTTGTTGCAAGGTCAAAGAGTTAAATGTACAATTATATGTTTGTTTTGCGACATAGCAATAATAAAACGGCATAGTTATTCAAATTTTATTATTCTATTTTGAAAATATTTTTTTTATAAATATTTAATATTGTTTATTTCTTTGCTTGTTGGCTTTGACTAAGAGACATAAGTGACAGTAAAAAAAATATTTGTTTCACAGTTGCTAGATCCTGGTTTTACATTACAAAACTATGAATGCCAATTTAGAACATTGAATTTATATCCATTTGTATTTTAAAAAATGGTTTTTTTTTTTTTCCTTCACATGTTTAAAAACCAAATATTAATGAAAAATGTATTATCATCATATCATTAGTAAAAATAGGATGGTATTTATAAAATTAAAATTGAAAACAAAAGGTAATACAATTTGGGGACACCAATTTTTTTTTTTAAACATTTGAGTCCTAGGTCTAGATCTTAGTATGATGTATCAACTAAATCACAAGAGTATTTCAAACTGTTACAGGAGCTAGTCAAAGATTTGGACTCGGAACTTAGTGGTGATTTTAAAGAGACCATTTTGTCTTTGATGATGATGCCTGCAGATCTTGATGCATACTCTCTAAACAAAGCCATGAAAGGTTTGGGCACAGATGAAGCTACTCTCATTGACATTATTTGCATCAAAACACCAGCAGAACTGGAGGAAATCAAAAAGATTTATAAGAAAGGTTAGTGTCATCTGATAAGTTATATCCCCCTTTTAGGATAGGTAGAGGGCGCAGTGGCTGGCGGTAAAGTGCTTGACATCTGTACTGGAGGTCCCGGGTTCAAATCCTCGTGAAGACTAGGATTTTTATTTCGGGATTTTCGGGTGCCCTTGAGTCCACCCAGCTCTAATGGGTACCTGACATTAGTTAGGGAAACATAAAGGCGGTTAATCGTTGTGCTCGCCACATGACACCCTCGTTAATCGTGGGCCACAGAATCAGATGACCTTTACATCATCTGCCCTATAGACCACAAGGTCTGAAAGTGGAACTTATTTGCTTACTTTTATAGGATAGGTATGCTAAAGCAGATCTTTTTTTTTTGTCAATCTTAAAGGCGGAGGGTGTAACAGAGGTGTCCTGGGAAGGACAATAAGACTCAGGTGTCAGTCTATTCTCAGTGGTGTCTTAGAGGAAAACATCTGGCAGCTATTGGCTTCTGAAAGAGACAGTTGCAGAAGCCTTACTAATGTCATGGGTCATACTTGCCAAAGACAGGCACAAACACCTTTGTCTACACCCAAAAATATTCAAAACATGTAGGTCTGTTTAGTCATGTGAAATCTGCATGCATCCTTAATCTTTCAACTTGAAAGCAATACCTTTATTTATTTATCACTTGAGGAGAAATAAAGATATGATAGTTTTCTTAATCCAAACAAATGGGAAAACACATTTGTTTAAAAGTATTAGACATAAGTATCATGTTTAAAACAAGTAACATAAACTTATTACAAAACTAAAACATTTAATATGTCATAATTAATTTTTGATCATGATTGGACCCTCATGAACATATTGGTTTTTAGAAATGTATCAACATGATTTTACACACACAAAAACACATTAAAATAAGTTGCCTCCTGTTAATAAAATATTTTACAAGTGTTTCCATCTGAGATGAACTCCAAAATGAAAACCAGGGCTGGAAGGATCAGTCCTCCCGTAGAGCCCTGGTGAAAGTGTTTCCATCAGTTTTTACCTCATTTTTTAAAAAAATTATTCTAGTTGCTTTTGCTAGTAGGTTCTTTATGTGAATAAATATACATTTATTGAATCTGCTGAATGTAAAATTATTTTCAAACTAACAGTTCTGTATTATGGAAAAGAAAAATATATTTCTCAAATGATTCATGAATTACAGAATGTTTAAATAAAAAATTAGAATATTTATATATTATCAGAATGTTACTAGTCACATACCTTTGCAAAAACCTTAAAAGTTAAGTAAAAGTTAGAATATTTTTAGTACATTGAACATTCAGCTTAAGTAGCCTGCGTTATAAATAAGGTATTGGACCTTTATGGTTATGTATAAAAAATAAAGTATCAGTTAAATGATAGTAATTTTAAAGTAAATGTATCATTTCTGTGCTCCTCATTTAGAGTATGGCCAAGAGTTGGAAACCAGTGTAGCTAAAGAAACAAGTGGAGACTTGAAAGACATCCTCTTGCAGAGACTAAAGGGACATAAAGACAGTAAAGAAGCAGATAAAAAAGATAAAGGAAAAAGCTCCAAGGGGGACAAAGACAAACCTAAAGTTGATCAACAAAAGGCAGAGAATGATGCTAAAGCTCTACATGAGGTGTGCCAGTTGATACCATTATCTCTTTTAACATTTGATTGCCTAGTATTCCACTTCATGTTACCTTTACCCTTAGTCTCCTGGACCATTGGGGCACCATGCAAGATTTGTTGACCAACTTTCTCCATTCCTCTCTGTCCTTTGCCTTAGATAGAACCTCTTTCAATGAAAGGCCACTCCTTCTTTTATATTCTCCTCTCATCGCTTTCTATGTCTGCCTCTTCTTCTTCTTTTCACTTCATATTTAGGCATGAACTGTCATAACTGTCTTATCGTCCTGTAGGTATTTCAAATATTTTTCTTAGCAAGTAATTCTACTATTTGTCTTTTTTTTTGTTAGTTTACTGGGTGAAAGTGTGAATGCATAATCTAAAGGTTACTTGTTTAGTTGTATTGCAAAGAATAAGAAACTAAAGTGTTAGAGAGTAGAGTGGGCCCTTGATAGTGGGAAGCGTGGTCGAGAGGCTAAGTGCGGCTTGAGCTTGGCTTGCTTGGCTACCTAGAAGGGGGCTCGAGGTTCGACACCCGACTCGGGCAGAGTTGTGTTTACTGAGCGCCCAAAGGCAGCACGGGGAACCAACTCCTAGATACCCCCTCCCCCCCCACTGGTCCACAAATGAGATTGGACCAAAGCGCTCTGAGCATGCTATAAGCATGAAAGTAGCGCTATATAAAAGCTATAATAATAATAATAATAATAATAGTGTATGATGCCATGAATAGAAAATACAGTTTGTGTGTCCTAGGAGAGAGTTCTCTGGTGCTTTCTATAGGTTTAATTGAGTTTATATCAGGGCTCTAACAATATTGGAAAAAAAAAACTAGTTGACATAGTTTCGATATAAGAATAGCTGTAACAGTTATGAACAAGAACTGGAGTGTACATGTAACTTGAATGTTGTTTTTCTCAGAATCCATCAACTGATAAAGTGAAACTTCTTTTTCAAGAAAGTCAGGATCAGATTACAGCTACATCTGATGCTCATAATAAGGTGCAGTATAAAAGTAATTCTCTCAAAAGAACCTTGTCAAATCTAAAACTAAACTGGTTCTCAGTCAACAGAGGAATGAATAAAAAAAAAGAACTAAGACTTCCACTAATTGTTCATTCTTCAAACTTTGATGACCTTGTGGGTTTTTTTTTCAGCTGTACAATGAAGATATCACTGAGTCCATTAAGAAAGCTTGTTCTGGAGATACAGAGACTGCTTATCTAACTTTATGTATGTAGTGTTTTTTTTAGTTATATTATTTCTAAAAAAAATCAACTAGATCTACTATGATCTATTTAGTAGCAAATGAACACATTTTTTCATACTGCTTTGGGCATCATGATTAATATTAAGGAAACTATTCTTGTGCTTTATAAACTGAATCAGGTTCCTACAACAATGTAAATGTTGAAGCTAAATGACATATACTTCTTCTGACTTATATAGTCAAATAATCTTGGTTTGTTTGTTTTTTCATTTCACAATAAATCTAAGTCTAATTTTAGATAGAAGTCATAACTGCATACATTTGTTAATGAGTTTACAATATATATCATTCATGTGGATGGCTCCCTGGCCATGTGGTATGCACTTTAAACTGTTGTTATGATGCTCCCAATATCAAACCTTGCCCACTTCCAGCCAGGAGGTTTTGGACTAGGACAAAGTTATCCTCCTTTCTGAAGGAATGTACAGAACTTATAAAACAGAAACATTCATCTCACGCTTTTGTTAAATTTATTTTGTACTTTCTTCGTTATCACTAAAATAAAGAACGTTTTTTTTCCTCTTTTCAATTTATTACAACTTGACTTGAAATGACTTTCTAGTTTATGCATAAATAACTGTTTTAATAAGAAAAATTGTGTTAACTTAATCTTGCAGTGAAAGCCCAGAGAGACCAATCTGAACTGTATGCAGAACGACTGAACTCTTCTGTTAAAGGTCTAGGAACCAATGATTCTCAACTTATTAGGATACTTGTTTCTACTTCAGAGGTGAGTTCATCAGCATTAATATAAAATTGTCATTTTGCAATAAAATTCTTGGCAAGGTGACCTGATGATTTCTTATCTCCTGTTTCTTTGTTCATTTGTTTTTTGTTTTCTTTGACAAGCTATGAATGTTCTTTCAGAATTGAAGATTATTTCATCCTCCTGCAGAATGAAGGGAGGGTATGGCAGTAGGCGGGGATTGGAAATTAGGACCATTTCCTGATTAGTCCTCAGAAGTGACTTCCATGTTTCCATAGTTGCAAGGCAGCAGAGGTTTGAATTCAAGAGTTTTCCTTCTCCTAGGTAGCCAGCCCCTCCTGCCCAAAGCTTACTGGTTTAGGTGCCAGCTACTTATCTTTGTCTCTTCATCCAGGAGTTGGACTAGTTGTCAGTAGCTATTGAGACACTTGCCATTGGAGGCATGCTATAGTTACTTAAGTGCTTATATCCATTACCACTTCTGACAAAGCAACCTTAAGGAACCTTCTATTCCTCTAGTACACATGTTCTTTTTGATCTTCTGCATCTTCTAGGCTGTTCCAATCTAAGACCTGTCTACCTTTGTTACTGGCATCTTTTCTTAGGCTGTGACCAAACCATTTCCATTTTCTTTCTAAGATCTGTACCTCTATATTTTTCTGTTCACATATCTAGAGTTTGGTGTATTTAACTTGGCCTTTATCCATTGATTAAGGCCTCATATGGTAAGGACTTTCTTGACATAAAAGTATAAGATTCTATTTATATGCTTACTTCTATTATTTTGTTTCATTTTAAAGTCAATTCTACCAGCTATCAAAGGACACTACCAACAACTCTATGGTCACTCCTTGAAAAAGGATGTAGAGGATGACACCAGTGGAGACTACAAGAAAACATTGGTCAAGATTATTGATAAAGTTGGTGAGGAGAAACCTAAGCCCAAGAAACAGGAAGTACCAAAGGAAAAAGCGAAAGACAAAAGCTCAGAGAAGAAGGTTGTGGAAGAGGAGAAAACTGTTAACTTGAAAGCTAAAAATGTTCAGTTCATTGAAAAAGAGGGGAAAAAAGAAGTGAAGAAAGAGGAAGAGATGAAGGAGAAAAAAGATGTTAAAAAAGAAGAAAAGAAAGAGGAGAAAAAAGAAGTGAAGAAAGAGGAGAAAAAAGAAGTGAAGAAAGAAGAGAAGAAAGAGGAGAAAAAAGAAGTGAAGAAAGAAGAGAAGAAAGAAGAGAAAAAGGATGATGACAAAATCAATGAAAATGATGAAGATGCAGTGAAATTGTACAAAGCCATGAAAGGACTTGGAACAAAAGAAGATGTAATAATTGAGGTCATAGTCAGGAACTCTAACCCTCAGAGACAAACATTAAAGAAAAGATACAATGAGCTGTACAAAAAAGTGAGTATTAGTTATTTTTGCTTAGAATGCTCTAGAATTTTATCTTGAATATAAAAAAAAACAAATCTTAGAATAATTTTAAAATAGAATAAAAATGTTTAAGCTTTTTATTTGTCTAATTGATTAATTAAAATACCCAAGTTCGCATTTAAATTATGGACACTTTTTTCAAAGGATCTAGTCAAGGACCTAGAGTCAGAACTCAGCGGAGACTTTAAAGAAACAATTCTGGCACTAATGCATTCCCCTGTAGACTATGATGCCTATGCACTCAACAAGGCAATGAAAGGTTTGGGCACAGATGAAGGTCTTCTGATCAGCATCATATGTACAAAAACACCTGCGGAACTGGAAGAAATCAAAAAAGTTTATAAGAAAGGTTAGAACACAGCTTAAAATATTGTAATGTATTGTAATGCTAATAATTAATAGTAGTAATGATCAGCAACCTAATGCTAATAGAATGAGAAGAAAAAATAATTCTTACAAGCTGTAAAACCAGTTTAACCTGTCCAATTTTAAATATTTTTTTTATATTAAATGTGACTCTTGTTAATACATTATATCTGACTTTTTTTCATGCTTGTTGATGCATTTTAAAATGTAAAAATATTTTTAAACCCTTTTTATAAAGAAATAAGTTTCTGGTTATGTCCAAAGGGAGTCTGATAGGATGAATAGAAATTTCACTTACCTCCCTTTCAGAGTATAAGAAAGATTTGGATTCAGCTGTCAAGAAAGAAACAAGTGGAGACCTCCAGGAGATCCTACTGCAGAGGCTGTCTGGAAAAACAGAAAAAGGTTCTGGTGACAAAGAGAAAGAAGAAAAAGATGCAACACTCTTACATGAAGTAAGCATTTTGTTATCATGAACAAACAATGTTTGGTTGTTACTTTGTCTCTATAAAGTTGCTTTCATGGCATGATCATTAAAATTGATACACATTTTCATTCACAGAATCTGTCAGCTTCTGTGGTTAAGTCTATTTTTAAAAATGGTCCAGCTCATTATAAGGCTACATCAGAAGCACATAAACAGGTATGGGTTGACTAATATTTTATTAAATAAACCTAGAGAATTTTTTTTTATTTTTCTGTTGCTTTTTTTTTTAATATCTATTTTTTTACAATGTATTTTTAAGCTACTGTATTCTGTTCAATGTATTTCTAGCTCTTTGCTGAAGACATCTGTGAGTCCATCAAGAAAGCCTGTGCTGGGGATGCAGAGTCAGCTTATTTAGCACTAAGTAAGATGTTAACTACTTTCTGCAGTCATTGTGGTTTGAGTAGCTACTATAGCATAATTCATTCTGACACTGCTCCATAACCGTGATAAATTGTATTTATCATAAATACAATCAGGTAAAGTGACCTTGCAAGACAAAAAAAGAAATGTCCAAATGTATGAAACATTGATCTGTTACCATGGCAACAATTAAATAGAGCCTAGTACACAGTGACTAATCAGGTTGACTTTTTCTGAATACAATTTTTTACACACTAAAATCTATTGGGGAACCATAAAGGAAATAACATGGTTCAGTTCACATTATCCTGTGTCTCCATGTTGGGCAACAGCCATGAATTTATGCCTTCCCCTTCAATAAAGACTGGTCAAATATTATATAAATCAAATCACTTACCAAAACTGCCTGGTCCCGTTGTTTGCACCCTGGACTGTTGTTCAAATTTATCGATTTAATAGAAACACTTAAGAAAAACACTCTTAAGAAAGATGAAAAGATTATAAGAAAAACTTTTGGTCACAATGATTTTAACCTTTTAATTTCACAAAGAAGATAAACAAAATGCAACTCCAAAACAGATACAAGAACTTTTTTGTTCATTGAATTCAACTTTTGATGTAATGTTTGAGCAAAACTGTGGCATGAAAATGTATTTTGTTTGCTATCCTTATGTTTTGTTGTGTGTAATGCACAATTGTAATACAGATTTCCTCAGGGATAATAAATATATATTATTATTATTATCTTATCTTATACAATACAGACGTTACTTAAAAAAAGAAGATGATTATTGTTTTTTTTATTACAAGAATGAGTCACTTACAATACCGGTATGCATAGTCGGCATTCTTTGCTTGGCATTTCATTCACTTAAATCTTTTTTTATTTTTTCCTCAGTGAAATCACAAGAGGAACCTTCTGCTTATTTTGCTGAAAGTCTAAACAAATCTATGAAAGGCATTGGTACAAATGATTCTCAACTTATTTATATTCTTGTTTCAAGATCTGAGGTATGCAAATGGTCTCCGTTGAATGTCTTTTTTTTTATTTCCTTAATAATAATCTTGTTTGAAATATGATTAATTCTTTTGATAGTGTTTGCTATTTGTAAGCAACACATGGTTCTTTATGTATAAGTGTGTGGTTTAAAAAAAATAACATAAAATATTAAACGTATGGAAGCATATTGGGTAATAAACATTACTCTATGTACACAATTTTAGAATGATTTGAAAAATTAATAGAATAGCACTTAGATTTTTGTGGTGCAGTGGCTGAGTAGTAAAGGGCTAGGTTTCCGAACTTAAAATCCTGGGTTTGAATCTTAGTGATGACTGGAATGACTAGCCATATGACACCCTTGTTAACCATAGGCCACAAACCTTTACATCATCTGCTCTATAGACTGCAAGGTCTGAAAGGGGAACTTGTATTTTTTTTTACTTAGATCTTCCCACAAAGAGAATGTTTTGATGTCTGTACACATAAGTCAATAATTTTAAAACATTACACTAATAAGTACACAGAGATTGGTTTACCTACACAAATAAACATATTTTGGATTTTGAACAGTTAATTTCACTTTCTTTTGATTCTTTTCAGTTGGACCTTCCAGCTATCAAAGGTCACTATCAACAACTGTATGGTCACTCCTTGAAGAAAGATGTTGAGGGAGACACCAGTGGAGACTACAAGAAAACTTTGGTCAAGATCATTGATAAAGTGGGTGAGCAGAAACCTGCTGCCAAGGCCAAGGCGCCAGCTAAGGAGAGAGCTAGATCCCAAAGTCCTGCCAAAGGTGTCTTGATCATGGAGAAGTCCAAAGATGTTCATGGCAAGCAAGAGAGAAAGGAGGAAAAGACAGTTGTTAAAGAAGAAAAAACGACTGTGTCTCAAGCCAAGAATGGGGATCACAAGCAAGTCAAGAAAGAAGAAGAGAAAAAAGAAGTGAAGAAAGATGAAAAGAAAGATGTGAAAAAAGAAGAAAAGAAGGAAGTAAAGAAAGAGGAGAAAAAAGATGCAAAGAAAGAAGAGAAAAAAGATGATGACAAAATCAACGAAAATGATGAAGATGCAGTGAAATTGTACAAAGCCATGAAAGGACTTGGAACAAAAGAAGATGTAATAATTGAGGTCATTGTAAGGAACTCTAACTCTCAGCGACAAACATTGAAGAAAAGATATGAAGAACTCTATAAGAAGGTATCTACTTTTTCTTTCACTTTATGAAAATGTGTATGCCTGATAAAACAATAAAGAGCAGTTTTCACTCCATTCTGCTTCTGCCTCTGTATCCTGAGTTTCTCATAGTAAATACTTTCAGGGCAGGTTGATTGAGTTCTTACTAAGTAGCCAAACTAGGTTTTTTTTTAAAAGACTTAAATTTGTTTAGTGGTAAGGCATCATATTAAATGTCATCTGCTGTTCTTATTAGGTACACTTTTTTCTATTGTTTTTTTTTTATTTTGAGGGATAAACTGAAGGTATGTTTAATAGATGTCTTTGTTTCATTGCTTACTTTTCAGTGCCTCAAGTTTGTTGTTTTTCTTGTAGTACAGTACGATTGCTTTCTTTGGTTTCTATCACTTTGGCAAATCATTTGTTAGCTGCTTAGAAGATTCTGGCATTTAGTTTTTTAGGGCAGTTTTTTCTTTAGTAAAGCATGAAGATCATTGTAAGTTTCTTCAAATGTTTGGTTGCATTTTATTAGATGCTTTTTAACTTAGTTTACTCATTTAACTTTTCATTTCTAAAATGTCCTAATACAGGATCTGGTGAAAGATTTAGACTCTGAACTAAGTGGTGATTTCAAAGACACAATTTTAGCTCTGATGATGCCTCCCCTTGATTTTGATGCATACTCCCTAAATAAATCAATGAAAGGTCTTGGAACAGATGAAGCTACTCTAGTAGATATCATTTGCACAAAGAACAATGATGAATTAAAAGAGATTTCCAAAATCTACAAGAAAGGTGTGTAACTATTGTATATGGTCAATAAATAGATGTCATTAAATTAGCATATAGTAATGCAGACATATACAAAAAGTAAAGGCAACTAATATTTCTTCTAATTTAATGAAACTAATTGAAATACATTCAACAACTTTAGTTCTAAATATCGTCAATTCACACAGTAGAGGTGTTACAAGTAATTCAGTTTTAAAAAATCTGTATTTGATGGCTTCAATTTTGAAATGTTTTGTTCAAAGCAAAATCACTTTATCTTATATAATACTTCAAATAAGAAGATGATTATGTCCTGCACATCATGCATTTAGTCATGCATATTAACTAATGACCTAAATTCTGCCAAGTCATTAGTTTTCCTAGCTAGCTCAGACAACACATTCTATGCTCTAAGAGCACTAGGGAAGAAGCACAATAAAGTTTCTTTAATCTAATATTCTTTAGGGAGGGAAGTTTTGGGGACCTACAGCTTACAATGATATTATGTAGCTTGCACACACACACATGATATTATGTAGCACACACACACACATGATATTATGTAGCTTGCACACACACACACACTCATGATATTATG
>JADKLZ010000104.1:3465126-3483619 GCA_021533235.1 Biomphalaria straminea
GATTACAAAGATATCTTGCTGCAGATTTTAGAGGGGAAGAAAGACAAGGGAGCTAAACTGGACCAGGCTAAAGCTGAAGCAGATGCAAAGGCTCTTCATGATGTAAATTTTTAGTTATTTTCAGCAAATATGCATTCATACAAAATTATATCATGATATTCAATAAAGGTTAAACAATTATTTTTTGCTTAAGAGTTAGAAAAGTTGACATGGTTTAATATGTTGTGGTCTTGACAGCAATAATAATTTATGCTTGCTTTGTTACTAAAGAAACAAAAAATAATTAAGTTGCAAACAGCAGATTAGTATATAACTTCATCATAAAATGATCATATATTTACAAGTTCTATATTTTGTTTATAGCAACCTTCAGCTGCTACAGCGAAAGAAATCTTTAAAGGAACATTTGAACAAATCAATGCTACTGCTTCTGCATACAAGAATGTAAGTTAAAACATGTATGTTGTTTTTAATGTGAGCTCTTAATTATTTTGGACTCACTAAATCAGATTTTAGTCTTATATGGCTTCTCAAAGATGTAAATAATATAACTTTACATTTCATTTTTCACTTGTTTAGCTTTTCAGTGAAGACATTTCAGTCTCTATCAAAAAAGCCAACTGCAAAGATGCAGAAGGGGCTTACCTGGCAATTTGTAAGTTTTACTTTTTGTTTAATTAAACTTTGATGTATTTTGTTGTATACAAAATATATTCAAATTATTTAATAACAAAATACAAAATATAACATCACTTTGTTTCAGTAAAATCTCAGGAGAAACCCAGTTTTTATGCAGAATGTTTAAACAACGCCATGAAGGGACTTGGCACCAAGGACACTCTTTTAATGAGCATCTTGATTTCAAGATCAGAAGTATGAATATTAGACTTGTGTAACTTTGTCTTCTTATGTGCATATATGAGCATCTGGCTAAGTGATGCTTTAAGTTTTATTATTATTGCTGAAAAGATGTAAAGTTTTCCTCTTGTCAAAATTTAATTTAATTTAGCTGGGGTTTTTTTTTGGTGGCATGGTGGCTGAATTTTAAGATGCTTGGCTTCTTAACTCTTTCTCTCCTAATTGATGATACCATCATTGATTTGACCTCATTAAATTAAATAAATGTTTAAAAACTTTACTTTGTGTTATATAAAAAGAGCATGCATTCCCTTTAATTCTATTCCAAATAAAACATTTTCTGATAACAAACAAAAAAGTTATTGAAGCTTAATCATAAAAGGGTAGTGAAATAGTAATTAGCAAAATGAAGAATGTCGTTAGAATGTGGAAAAATAATTACGGTGAGTAAGAGTTAACTGAGAGATTTAGAGTTTAATTCCTGGTTAAGAACTTTGGAATTGTAAGACATCCCTAAGTCAACCCAACTCTAATGGGTATGGACATACATCATGAAAGTAAAGGTAGCTAGTTGTAGTGCTGGCCACAAGACACCCTTCTTAAACCATCTGCCATAGAAATAAATGAGCTTTGCATTATCTGCACCCATAGTTTGCAAGGTCTGAGGAGTGCAGCACAAATATTTACATAAGTTTCTGTAAATATATTTACAACAGAATGTAATGCTCATGTCATATTAGAGTAAAAGCATGTACAAAATCAAAGAGTACAAATATTCTTTTAAAGTCACAATAATGTAAAAATATAGGATTTGATAAGATTTGATCTCTGAATTTCTTGATGTTTTGATAGCAAGCATCTTATTTCTTTTCTTGTTCTTTATAATTTCTTTCAAATATGGAGATTTTCGGATATACATACCAAATAATTTTGAAGTTGAAACCCTTTGTTTTAATACATGACTGGAAAGACTATGTTTAGAAAGCTTAAGACAAAAAAAAATTTATGTGTTATTTAAATTGATAGTGTTAAAATTACAAATATTGTTTGAAATTATGCAGAAATGTATTGACCTCATTATTAGCATATCTTGTGACCTTGTTTAAAGTTAATGATATAGTCAAAATTGACACACTACTCACATTCTCACATTAGCTATTCTGGTAAGGTACCGTATTTAAAAACAAATTGTTTTATAATGTTTATTCATAAAAAAGTGTTTATGCAGTTTTATTCTCTTAATAATGCTGCCTAAAGGCAGCACGGAAAACCAACTCCTAGATACCCACTCCCCCCACGGGTCCACAAATGAGATTGGACCAAAGCACTCTGAGCATGCTATAAGCATGAAAGTAGCGATATATAAAAAAAAAGCTAGATTCTTTTAAAGTCTGCTACTGGGAATCATTTTCAACACTAAGAATTTTTTTTTTAAATATGACTTTACTGAGTTGTTGGTTGTGCACCTAAATATTCAATTACACAGCAGGACACTTTATAGAACTCTGTGTTACCCAGACTTTCGTTGAACCAAGTAAATGTGAATCACCATGTTTTTTTCTTTCATGAATAATTAATAGCCTGTTGATGATGCATTTCTTTTGCTTTTCCTAATTCATTATTATAATGTGACACTAAAATTGGCTTTTACTTTATTTGTTGTCTATCAATTATTTGTTGTCTATCAAATAAACATTGATAGTGACCAAGATTACTGTCATTTATACACGCTTTGTTTTAAAAGGGCAGGTTAAGGGTACCCTTTTCAGACCATGTGATCTATAGGGGCAGACGATATAAAATGCATTTGTTTCTTTAACCATTAATTAACTAGAGTATCAAGTGACCAGCACAACAACCAATCACCTTTACTTCGTAACATATATAAGATACTCGTTAGAATTGTAAAGTAGTTAAGTTCCCCTTTCAGACCTTGTGGTCTATAGGGCAGATGATGTAAAGGTCATCTGAGTCTGTGGCCTACGGTTAACGAGGGTGTCATGTGGCCAGCACAATGACCAACCACCTTTACTTTTCCCCAACTAATGTCAGGTACCCATTAGAGCTGGATGGACTCAGAGACACCCAAGGATCCCGAAATAAAAATCCCAGTCTTCACCAGGAATCAAACCCCCCGGACCCCCGGTTCAGAAACCAAGCGCTTTACTACGCAGCCACCGTGCCTCCCGTTAGAATTGAGTGTCCTAAAAATCAATAAGTTAAAAGTCGAAGTCTTCGATGTTTTGAAAGCCAAGCACTTTAGCCCTCAACCACAACACTCTATTATTGTATATGTAAATCATTAATATATATTTTTTTATTTTAAATTTAGGTTGACCTCCCTGCAATCAAAGGTCACTATCAACAGCTGTATGGTCACTCCTTGAAGAAGGATGTTGAAGGAGACACCAGTGGAGACTACAAGAAAACTTTGGTCAAGATCATTGATAAAGTGGGTGAGGAGAAGCCGGCAACTAAAGCCAAGGAGCCTGAAAAAGCTAAAACACAGAGTCCTTCCAAAGAAGCTGCACCTGTGGCTGTTAAATCAACTGAGAAGAAGGAAGAGAAGAAGGAAGTTAAAAAAGAAGAAAAGAAAGAGGAGAAAAAAGAAGTGAAGAAAGAAGAAAAGAAAGAGGAGAAAAAAGATGTAAAGAAAGAAGAAAAGAAAGAGGAGAAAAAAGAAGAAAAGAAAGAGGAGAAAAAAGAAGAAAAGAAAGAAGAGAAAAAAGATGTAAAGAAAGAAGAAAAGAAAGAGGAGAAAAAAGAAGAAAAGAAAGAGGAGAAAAAAGAAGATGACAAAATCAACGAAAATGATGAGGATGCAGTGAAATTGTACAAAGCCATGAAAGGACTTGGAACAAAAGAAGATGTAATAATTGAGGTCATTGTCAGGAACTCTAACTCTCAGAGACAAACATTGAAGAAAAGATATGAAGAGCTCTACAAAAAGGTACTTAACTAATGATTGCACAATTCAATATAATTATCTTTTTACCATGAACATAATTTAAATTTTTCCACTTAATACTCTTTTGTTTTTTAATAGTTACTGTGTACTCTGTCTTTATTTTTATCTGCAGAACCTTGTGAAAGACCTGGACTCTGAACTCAGTGGGGATTTCAAAGAAGTCATCCTAGGACTAATGATGCCTCCTGTAGAGTATGATGCCTATATTTTGTCTAAGGCCATGAAAGGTGTGGGCACTGATGAATCTGTGCTGAATGCTGTCCTATGTACCAAAACCTCCGCAGAACTCAAGGAAATCAGCAAAACTTACAAAACTGGTTAGACTGTGTACAATTAGTTGTTTGGCTTTTTAACAACATTTCTCAATTCAATCTAATTAAAATATATGCCAGTTTTACTTATTTTTACTCTCATAAACAACAAAATGTGTCTCTATCACAATTTGAAGAAAACAGTAGTTTTTTTCAGTTAAGGGCTTACTCAATGATTCATGTCGATTTTCCAAATATGTAATAGCCTATAGCCATGATTGTTCTAATGCTATAAAATGAATGTTTGTTTTCAGTATACAAGAAAGATTTGGAATCTGAAGTCAAGAGTGAGACAAGTGGAAACTATCAAAATTTCTTAACCCAAATTTTAGATGGAAAGAAAGAAAAAGAAACTAAAATTGACCAATCAGAGGCTGAGAAAAATTCTAAAGCTTTACATGAGGTATGGGAAATTTTATTATAAATTTATTTTTAAGTTTACGTTTTGTGTGTGTGATAAAATAAAGAAATCTTTTAATTAAAATTATTTCACTAATTAGAATGAAACTTATGTTTTCTCAAAATTTCTCTGTTTCTATAGAAACCATCAGCTGAAACAGTGGATGAAATTTTCAAAGGCAGTTTAGCTCAGATTAAAGCAACAGCCAAGACTTATGAAGAGGTGTGATAGTAAATTACTTAATTGCTTTGGTGCTTTTTGAAGATATTTTGTTAATATTTTATTATCACAATTAAATTTTAAAATTCTTAATAATAGAACTAAAATTATAAGAACATGTAATAAAAATTTAGCTGATCTTGCTGAATATAAAGGAAAATAATAATTAAGCTTTTAAATAGTTAACTTTGGCCCTAAATTTTACATCATATCTGGGAGGGGGGAGATCAAAGGGAAATAAATCAAAGAAAGTTTTTCAACAAAGTATATTCAAATGTTGGCATGAGACTCGGAGAATTTACTGTGTTTTTTTATGTAATTCTAGTGGACATTTAAATAAGCTAATTGTTGTAAACATTAATAACGAAATGTTTTTATTAAGTCATTGCAATACTTTGGCTTTTTAATATATTATGTATTTGTTCAGTTACAATATTCAAGCTTTCTTCTGATATCATGTGAACAATGCTGTTATTATAATTAGTTCAAGCCAGAGAGAGAGAGAGTACAAAGAGTTAAGTAGTTCTAACATACATATAATATCTTCTAATTTTTTATTTCTTTAGATGTTTGATGAGAGTATAACAGTTGCTATCAAGAAAGCTGGATGTGGGGATTCTGAAGGAGCTTACATTGCTATAGGTCTCAGATTTTTTTAAATTTGATTGCATGATAACTCATTTATTAGTAACTTAACTCTTTATCTCTGTAATTATTTCCAAGATTTGATAGAATTGTTCATTTTTCCCATTTGTACATTCTACCCTGTTATGATAAAACTTCAATAACAAATTTGTTTGTTATTAGAAAATGTTATTTTTGGTATGGAATTATAGGAAAAGGAATTTTCTTTTTATCTAACACAAATTTAAGTTTATAAAACCAAACATCAATTTCATTTAATGTGGTCGAATCTACAATGGTATTGTTAATTAGGAGAAAAAGAGTTAAAGAGATGAAAATGATATAATAAATGTTGCTTTATACTAGTTTCATTAACATAACATTGTGGTGTCAGAAAGACTTCAAAAGCTTAAGTTTCATTTATTTATGCATTGTCTAAGTTTCTTGCACACAGTTTTTTTATCTTCTTCAATTCTGTTTCTAGTGAAGTGCCCTGAGGACAAATCTGAGTTCTTAGCAGAAACTCTAAATGCTTCAATGAAAGGTCTGGGTACCAAAGATACTTTGCTTACAAGTATTATTGTATCTCAATCAGAGGTCAGCATTTTAAGTTTAATAGTTTGTAACCATGTTTTTTTTAATGTCTTTTAAGCTAATTGACTTGAAAAAGTTGCATCTTACCCTCTAAACAAATAATTAGAAGGAGTTAATTTCTAATTCAAAAAAATGTTTGTCATTGTTACAGAATGTGTTTATCCGTTTGATGTTCTGCACTTGATACAAATAAAATTACTGACTTACATTACTTCATAACTATTCATTTATTTTATTTATGGGTTCAAATTCATTCAAGACAAATAAAATATACGAAATACATACTTAATAAAACTGGTTGATGAATGGCAAGTGTTTACAAAATGGGATGATGACCTTTAGTCAATAATCTGTCTTTATTACTCTAGCACTCAATTTCTGATAATTATTTTTCAAAGCCCAAAGGGCTACTCATACTTTAGTGTGATCCTATTTTGCACTGTCATAAGTCTGTATATTTCACTATTTCTACTGTCCCAAACTAAAATACACAGTTCTATATTTAAATTAGTCTACTCTATAAACTAAACATTTAGTCTTGTTCTTGTTGGTCTTAGAAAAAAAACTTTAATTAATTGTATTTCTTATTTTCAATTAGTCTGATCTTCCAGCCATCAAAGGTCACTACCAACAACTCTATGGTCACTCCTTGAAAAAAGATGTTGAAGATGACACCAGTGGAGACTACAAGAAAACATTGGTCAAGATCATTGACAAAGTTGGTGAGGAGAAACCACCAGAGAAAAAAAAAGAAACCAAAAATGTAAAGGAAGAGAAATCTAATGGTGTGCATTCTCAGATAGGAGAAAAGAAAGAGGAGAAAAAAGAGGATAAGAAAGATGAGAAACTAGAAGAAAAGAAAGAGGAGAAAAAAGAGGAAAAGAAGGATGAGAAAAAGGAAGAACAAAAAGAAGAAAAGAAAAAAGAGAAAAAGGATGATGACAAAATCAATGAAAATGATGAAGATGCAGTGAAATTGTACAAAGCCATGAAAGGACTTGGTACAAAAGAAGATGTAATAATTGAGGTCATTGTCAGGAACTCTAACTCTCAGAGACAAACATTGAAGAAAAGATATGAAGAGCTCTATAAGAAGGTAAGATAATGTTGTTCTTAATATTTATTGTTAGTCATTTGAATTAATAAAAAAAATTATCTAGATAATTAAATTTCAGTAATTGCTTAATGTGATTTATCACATAGAATTGAAACAACCAGAATCCTTATTTACTATTTATTCAATTTACTGACCTCCTATGCTGTAGGGCAAGCAAAGAATCTGAGAACGCAATTTCTGAGTTGAGTCTTATGCGCATTCAAATGATTGGTAATTAATAGAAGGATTGCTTACCTGAACATTCACTGCTTACATTCAAGCCGTTGCTTTGAATATTTTACTATGAGCAGTAAAACGCTTGGCTTCCGAACCGGAGGTGATGACTTGGATTTTTAATTTTAAGATCTTTGGGCGCCTCTGAGTCCACCCAATTCTAATGGGTACCTGACAATAGATAGGGAAAAGTAAAGGGGGTTGGTCATTGTGCTGGCCACATAACACCTTCGTTAATCATTGGCCACAGAAACAACCTTAACATCATCTGCCTTATAGATCACAAGTTCTGAAATAGAAACTTTTTGTCAGCTCTAATTTAAAAAAAGAAGTAGAAGGTAGAAACAAACATTAAAAATATTAATTGCAGCTAAGGCAATTTTTATTGTATCAGATTATTACATTCGAGTTGAACAAGAACATTAATGTTTTTGTTGTTTTAAAGCACTTACTTTTTATTAGGAAACAAATAAATACAAATCTTATGTTTATTTATGTTATAGGATCTAGTGAAGGATCTTGATTCAGAATTGAGTGGAGATTTCAAAGCAACAATACTCTCTCTGATGATGAGTCCAGCAGAGTTTGATGCCTACTCACTAAACAAAGGCATGCAGGGCAAGGGATGTGATGAGGACACACTGATTGAAATTATTTGTACCAGGTCTGAGAGTGAAATAGAGGAGATCAAGAAGGAATACAAGAAAGGTTTGTGACTGAATGGCACAAGTTGCTTTGATTTAGTCACTTTGTTTTTCAAACTATAGGGAGACCTTGAAAACAAATACTAATGGTGCTTATTTGTCTTTAGTAATTAGTCAGTAATTGAACATTTTAAATGAGTCCCAACTAAAGAAATAGGCATGCATATCACTAGTTTTACTTTTTATTTATCGACTGACATACTAAGGATAAGATGTCAAGTTTGAGTTGCCTGTTTGCAGATTTCACTCAACAAATCTAACAAATTTCAGCTTCACAAAAGACAAGAGTGTGCTCCTAGGTTTTTGTTTTAAGAGACTAGCAATGAACTGTAAAGCATTTAATGTACATCTCAACTCTAGCCATCTTTGAAAAATTAAGTCATTTTAGTTTTTGGAAGTCGACTGACATACTAAGGATAAGATGTCAAGTTTGAGTTGCCTGTTTGCAAATTTCACTCAACAAATCTAACAAATTTCAGCTTCACAAAAGACAAGAGTGTGCTCCTAGGTTTTGTTTTAAGAGACTAGCAATGAACTGTAAAGCATTTAATGTACATCTCAACTCTAGCCATCTTTGAAAAATTAAGTCATTTTAGTTTTTGGAAGTTTTTCCTGAACCAGTATTGATTGAGACCACTTGCCCATTTTCAAATATAAAGGTGTTTCAGATAAGATCAAGATTGAAGCTCTAGCTTGTTTTCTTTATATGCACTCTGCAGTAAATTGCATGATGTTAATATTAATTTTTGTGTTTGATTATCCCTTCTTCTTTTTCTTGGTACTTGGAATCGCAGAGCCAGGTGTACGAGGGCATATAAATGGCTGAATGTCTAGGAGGATAACATCTTTAAGTAATTGAGATGATCACCTGTATGTTCATGTATGATGCCCTCAGTTATTTAAAATTTATTGGGGTATGGAGTTAGTTGCAATATCCAGCCAATATTTCTTCATTTGTTTGAGTAATATGATTAATCCCAATTAATTTTATCCTTGTTTGTTTCAAAGTAGGGTGTTTTAGTGTTTCGTTTTGCTGCCAAAGCTTTTCTTTTCTTTGCTAGTAGAAGATATAAGGTTATAAATGAGATGGTGTTTAAAGCTGTATAGAATGTGTTAGTGACTACAGAGAGATGTCTAGATATCAAAATGAACCGTATTAAAAAAAACAAGCAAAGTACAAAAAAAAATCCTTTAAAAAAAAAAAACAAAGATTATCTAATGGGGAAGAACTCTGCGCTTAAAACTATATCTATCAATAATGTACAAACAATTTCTCTTATTCAATAACAAACAAAATAATTAATTACCATTAACTAATTGACTAATTGATTACTCTCTTTATCGATTGATGTCTTGTCTATGCCAATGAATAATTGTGTGAAGTTTCAACTTGATCAGAGAATGGGGGTGGGAGAAAATAATGTGTACACACTTTTTACAGACAGTTGGGACAAAGTGAGTTGATATAACCTTGGTAACTATTGTCTATTCCAGAATTCAACAAAGATTTAGAGCAGGAGGTCAAAAAAGAATGTAAAGGTGACCTTGAAGACTTGCTACTGGAACTTTTATCCAGCAAGAAAGAAAAAGGAGGAAAGACTAATGACAAGAAAGCAGAGGAAGATGCTAAGGCATTATTTGAAGTAAGAAGTTCTTTTTTAACTAGATATTTGTTTGTAACAGCCATTCATTTGTTAGGCTAATGTTAATAGTTTCAATAAGTTTTTCTTAACAGAACTAATTAGACTGCTTCTTTGAATTATTTCTATATAGAAGCCATCAGTTGATAATTTAAAGAAAATATTTATGAAGAGCACTCCCCAACAAATTCTGGCTACTGCTGCTCAACACAAGAAGGTAATTTTCTTCAAGATATCTTTAAGATAATATAGTAAAGTAAAGTTCCCCTTCAGACCTTGCAGTCTATAAGGAAGATGATGTAAAGGTCATCTGTTTATGTGGCCCATGTGGCCCATGGTTAATGAAGTTGTCATTTGGCCAGCACAACAACCTACCGCTTTTACGTTTTCCCAACTAATGTCAGGTACCCATTAGAACTGGATGGACTCAAGAGCCCAAAGATCCCAAAATGAAAAATACTAGGATTCAAGCCAAGGTCCTCCAGTTCAGAAGCAAAATGCTTTTGCGCTCATCCACCGCACCTCCTTTAAGATAATATGTTTCTAGCTAAATAAGTTTGTGATTTGTATTTGTTTTTTTTTAAATAGGATATACATCTCTTATTATAACCAATATGCAAAATTTTTGGATGGCTGTGCATTTGCATTTAAATTGATTAATCTTGGATAAACATATTAGTTGCATCATGTCATTTATTTCTAGTAGGGTATTTTTTGCATAATTATTCTGTTTTAATTATTTTTGTTATATGTTTTATTATAAGTTTCTATGTTGTGTGTCTAGTTGTATGGTGAAGATCTATCAGAATCTATCAAAAGGGCAAGCTCAGGAGATACTGAAAAGGCTTATCTTGCAGTTGGTAAGTACTGGTGCTTGTTTTTTTTTCTGAAAATAAACCTTTTCATTTATTGGTAGTAATGTTTGACTTTGAAACATTATCTAATATCTTACAGTTCATAAATGTTTATGCTAATTAAAAACATGATTTATCAGATTTGGGAATATTTAGATGTTCCTATCTTCATAGCTTATTAATATATTGGATTATTCTTATCTCACTAGTTGCTCAGTGCTACTAGTGACAAATAAAACTATATAGTTTAGTTAAATAAATGTGTCCATTACATTTCTGTCATTAGTTAAGTCTCTTGTGAACCAGAGTCACTATTTCACTGAAAGACTGAATGATGCTATCAAAGGATTAGGAACTAAAGACACTCAGCTAATAAGAATACTTGTCTCACGATCAGAGGTAACAGAACATACAGTTTAACTAATATTTAAGTTGTTATTGGATGGAATGTAAGAATCACTTCAGATATTGTACAGAATAAGAACTATTTATCTTCTTATCTTATATGATTCAGACATTACTTCATAAGAGAAGATGATTACGTCCAACCCATTCCATGCTCTAATAGCGCTAGGGAAGAAAGAGCATTTGTACAAATTTGTCCTAGCATATGGAACAAGGAATGTGCCTTTATCTTTGTGTCTTTCTGAGTATTTTATTAAATTTTGTATTTGAAGATTATGGTTCAGTGTTTTATGTATAATTGCTACTTTACTTTTAAGTCTTCTATCCTGAAGGCTTTCTAAATTTAGTGATTTTACTAAAGGTGTTACTCTAGCCAAATGTGAATATTTGTAATGAACTATTCATTTTGAAAACCATTTCAATCAGTTTACCCTGTACTTTTCTATTACTAAAGAAAAAAAAATATGTGTAAAGAAAGAGTAGATTACTGTAAATAGCATTTAGAGTTGGAAAATCTCCACTATTGAGAACTGCCTGATTAGGAAACCACTGCATAGTTCATCTCATGTATTGGTCTAGTCATCTGAATGCTCCAACATAACAATTAGAAAGAGGAAGATTCAAAGCACTTATTTCAAACTACTTAGCCAGATTTTTGTTTAAAAGAATTGTCTTATGTTAACAGAAAGACTTGCCAGTGATAAAGGGACGCTACCGTAGATTGTATGAGCACACTCTCAGGCAGGACGTTGAGGGGGACACCAGTGGAGACTACAGAGCGACTCTTCTCAAAATCATAGACAAAGTGGGAGAAGTGGAAGACACATCAGTGATAGAGGAGGAGGAAGATGCCAAACAACTGTATAAAGCAATGCATAGAGTAGGCACTGATGAGGACACTGTCATTAGAATTGTTACAAAGAACTCCAATGCTGACAGACAGAAGCTAAAGGCCAGGTATCAGGAACTATATAAACAGGTTAGTATATAACATGTATTCTTTTCTCATTCTATGCATAAGTTGTAGTTATAGAGTTAACATTGTGAAAAGAAAATTTTGTTGATTTAATTTTTTTTACTACAATTTTTAAAGATAATTTTTAAATAAATACTACTAGTCGACCGGTGGCATACCATACGTCGCTATTTTGCAGGGCAGTCCTTAGGCACTGCAACATATGCGACCACAGTGGGTCCCGCACTTTCTTTGGACCCGTGCTAATTTTTAGGTGTATAAATTATTAAATTGAACCATTTTATAACATTTAACAGATTTCCCGCAGCCTCTTGATTTACCAGAAGCCCCTGGATATCTCCTGAAATGTCATTAAATATAGGCCTACGAAAAAGTCCAGGAAATCTCCGGAAATTATTGAAATTTTTTGTAAAGTAAAAGTAAAGTAATTTTTGATATTAATTAAAGTACCTCTAAAGTCAAACCTGAGAGTAGTATCTATCTATGTATTGTCGTTCAAGTTTCAAGAGTCTTACGACACAATATTATCTCTTCCGGCTTCCACTTTTTTAACCTCCCTTCCATTCACAACACAAATTTATAAGAGAGTTTTATGAAATAAAAATTTGTGCATTGCAATTGTGTGTACTTTATTTTATTTTTATAAATTGTGTTTAATCTCTAGGACTGAAGATCATGCAATTTTTAAATTTTTCATAATTTGGAAATCCGAATTCAATAGTAGATATATATATATATAGATGTTTTCAAGTTACATGAAGTTACTTCCTTTTTCCAGTCTATACTTATTTATGTCTATGCTATTTTGTGAATGAAAATAGTGCGGATTGGGATGCACCATTTTCCATTCACACCGTCCTGCACCATGAGATCTTTCCATTTACTTGTTGCATGTTGCTTGAACTTGTACTTTGAGAATTATATATATAGATTAGTTTTATATATTTTTAATATTTCTAATTAAGTTTATTTACCTTTATTATTTTTAATTTAAAAAAGATAAAAGTGTGATTTAGGTTTATTTGAGTGCCAGTATAATATTCACAAAAACATTTTTTGGGGTAGGGGGTTACAGTTGGAATTTTACAAATTAGTTTTTTATCTTCATTATCACTTTGAAATCCCAATGTTTGAAAATGTGTTGAAATAAAAAAATGTTCATAAAAATTTGGGTTATTTTAAAAATATTATCTAGGACTTGATGAAAGATTTAAGATCTGAACTTAGTGGTGATTTTGAGGACACAATTCTGGCCATGATGATGCCAACAGTGGATTATGATGCATTCTGCTTGTATGAAGCCATGAAAGGTTTGAAAACAGACAAAGCCACCCTGATCGGAATCATTTGCACCAAGAACAATGATCAGATGGAGGCTGTTAAACAAATCTACAAACAAAGTAAGAACAGAATCTGTTTTCTTGCACAAAATTATTTATCTTAACTTATTTTCAGGTGTTGTTTAAAACAAAACAGTTTCACTAGTAAGTCATTTAAAGTTGTGCTCATTCATTGGTTTTAACTCTATAAGAGGAAATGGACATTTTGTTATCATTATATTCATTTCTATAATGAAGGATCTCTTTTTATATGTCTTTCCCAACATTAAAATTATTTTTTTTTGTCTTGTTATCTTAAATTTCTGTGTGTTATTTGCTTGCCCTTAAAAATTATTTTCAGAACTTTGTTTTAATTCTCAAATGTGTCCAAAAGTATAATTGTTTAATTTATCTCGCTAATATTACCATCTTAAATCTATGCCTCAGGTTATAGTTAATATTGTGGACAAATAATATGTTGTTTTTCAAAATTCATAAGACTGATATGTTTCCCCTTTTAGATTACCAAAAAGACCTTGAACTTGAAATAGTCAAGGACACAAGTGGCGATTTTAGGGAATTACTGTTGCAATTAGTAAGTGGACAAAGAGACCAAAAGACTGAAGTCAACAAACCCATGGCAGAAGAGGATGCTAAACTTATTCATGAGGTACATCTCACATGGAAACTTAGAAACCAGAAATTTTTTTAATATTTCTGAATATCTGTGAACCTTATATCTACATGTCACTGCTGTCATAAAAAGAAATTTTCTTATTTCTGTTATAGAAACCAAGTGCAGAAACTTTGAGAAGAATTTTAGTCACCAACAGTCGAGAACAAGTCATTGCTACAGCAGAAGCTCATCAAAAGGTCTTTTATTTATTACGATACGACTCATAAAAAATTACTTTAATGAAGCATTGAAAACAAAAAATGTGAAAACTTGAGTTTAATGACTTGTCATGTTTCCAAAGCACGACAACATTTTTTATTACTTTTTTTTATATGAGAAAACTAGTCATGATTAAGTGTTGAATGACAAATACTAAGTATGTTTTCATGTAAAATCAGCAAAATTATATGGTAGACAATTTAATTCATCTGGTATTGAGTAGACTCTACAGCTATCTAAATATACCCATAAAATGAGATTGCACTAACCTTCTAAAAAATGTTAGACATTCATCCAATTCAATTATTTGTTGGCTACTGTGTAGTCAGTCATTGTACAAATGACCTCCCTTTTTCTCTCAACACCTCATAGGGACTAATTTAGAATAAAAATAGTTGTACAAATGACTAACTTGACATGTTATGTAAACAGCTCTACAATGAAGATATGTTGGACTCTATCAAGAAGGCCAGTCATGGAGAGACAGAAGATGCCTATGTAGCTTTAGGTAATGTGTTTGCCAATATGTTTACATTTGCTACCCCAAATCACAATAATCATTACTTAGTTCTTCAAACATTCATATTAACTTTATACTCATCATTTATGTGTTGTTTTTTTTATTTGGTCACTGTAAAACAATTTAGGCTAATTACTTAGTGGTTGATTTAGTGATGCATGAACTTAGCATTCTACTTAAAGTACCGTACACAAATATTCTTGAATGATAAGATTTTTGTTAAATTCTAAAAAAAAATATTGTTTCTAAGATCATATATATTCTGTAGCCATTTTTTCAAGCAACCATGAACTCATAAAAGTCAATACCAATGTAATGTCAACTGTTTGAGTTTGAAAAGATTCTAATAAAATTATTTTATCTCAACCTCAGTGAGAGCACTTCAAGATCCAACAAATTTCTTCACTAAAAGTTTGCATGATTCAATGAAAGGCTTAGGAACTAATGACAAACAGCTGATTAGAATTTTGGTTTCTAGATCTGAGGTTTGTATTGACAACATTGCCATGTTATAGAATTAATAATTAATGGAACTGTATTATTGAATTTATTGGTAATCCATTCACTGTATCATGATAGATATATACCTATCGTTACTTAGTAGGCCTATATATAAAACTATGAAACATCACTTACACCTAACATTGTGTAAAAAATGAATAGATGGTGGATGATTCAAAATGGATTGGTATTCAATATAATTCCACTTTTGGAAAAAAGATATTCCTAAATTCCATATTCTTTCTATCTAACCTTTCAAAATCTGACTTGTAGCGAGGGACTGTATGCTGAAAGAGGTTATAAAGTATTTTTTTAAAATTGTTTTTACAGATTGATCTTCCAGCTATTACTGAAAAGTATCAAGAGTTGTATGGACACAGCCTCCAGTCCGATGTAGAGAGTGACACCAGCGGGGACTACAGGAAGACTTTGCTCGCTGTCATCACCTCCTGGGGGGAGAAGGGAAAAGAACCCAAGACAGAACAAAGCAACCAAGCTAAGAAATGAAAGGATTCCTAATAAAATAGGGAATGAAATTGTCATTAGATCACAAACAATCTCATGCAGTGATTTAAAAAAATACACTTAGAATTACTTTTGAAATTCTAATCTATTTTGTATTCAGTATTGATGTAATAAAAATTTTTTTTTTTTATTGCAATAGAATTTATTGTGTATTGTTTTGTTTTTTTATTTCATCCACAATATTGAATTATGTACATTGGCAAATATAACTGTGATAAGTAACATGTAACTGTGATATATATGGTTATAAATACTAAATGATAATGTGATATTTTGTTTATCTTATGGCCAGCTTTTTGCTGCTAAGCTGTAGGACTTTTTGCTGTCTGTGCTAAGGAAAAAAGTGTACCAGGTACTGTTGTTCAGCTCACACAGTGGTATGTTATGTTAATGTAATGGTAGTTTTGTCTGCCTAAGGTGGATTAAAATGGAAAATTCAAACAGGATTACCGGTAATTCATTTTCATAAGGCTGGGCAGTGTCTACAAAGAAGTGGGTGATGGGTTGGATTTCTTTTGTGAATGTGATACTTTAAAGCTGTGTGTTAGTTGGAAGATTGTTCTTTGCAGGGGAAATAATTTATACTATCCAGTTTGAAGTCATCTTTTCTTAGTACAAACCTCTGGTTGAGCCACTCATCTTTCTGATTGCTGGCCAACACTGACTTGAGATTGGGGTAGTTTACTGGTCTGGTTCTTCCATTGATGACCCTGCTTTTGACAGTCTATCAGCCTTTTCATTTCCTAATTTCATTTGATATGCTAAATAATGTTATAGAATGTGAACTTTTTAATATAACTTTTGATAAAATGAATTTTTTTTCCCTTATTTTTACCTTTTTTCAATCTGATGAAGTGATGGTAAAATTTGACTATTTTACCTTCATGAAATCAAGAAACTATTCCCAAATGTGCCTACAATTAACATGTGATATATTTTCATTGACATTTATAGTATTAATCAAATAATACCGGTACCATATTATAGAAAAAAAATTAATGGTACTGGATTTTTTTTCTTTACATGTGTTTGCTGCTGACTTTTTGTAAATATTAGTTTACAAAAGAATTATGCAATGTATCAGAGGTACGGTACAAACAATTTACTGTATTTTTTTTTATATAAATTCTTTGTTTAGAAACATTTTAAGACTTAAACAAAAATGTATTGCATTTTGTTGACATTAAAAAATTGAATTAAAATTCTTGATCTCAATCATGTTCATGTGTACAGTAAAAATAATAAGGGTAATGGTTCTTTGTATCTGACACACAAGCAAGGAATGGACTTTATAGCTATCAAGTTCATAGAAATGAGAATTGAAAAAGTGTTCATCTTCAACAATGAAGGAGGAGCTATACTTTACATCCAACACATGCACTAGAAATAAGGCTCTGATACAATGCAGAGTTACATGGTGTAATGTTTATACCAACATGGGTACTGGCCCCTGTTAGAGGAACTTTTAAACAAGTCCTAGCTTGTTGACATTGATAATTTATGAGAAAGCTACAAATGATTGGTAAATATTCAGATTATAATTGACTGAATTAATTTTTTTATTACATAGTAATCTTGATAAGTCCCAACTCATGGATTTGTTTCATATTCAGGGTTTCTGCACCAAAGTCAATATGAATATGAAATCCCAAGAGAAATTTTAAAAATTCCAGTATAGTAAAACGTGTTCAACCATGAAGGAGGAGCTATACTTTACATCCAACACATGCACTAGAAATAAGGCTCTGATACAATGCAGTTACATGGTGTAATGTTTACACCAACATGGGTACTGGCCCCTGTTAGAGGAACTTGAAAAGTCCTAGTTGTTTTTCCCTAGAAATTGATCAATATTTAAAAAATCCCACTGCTGGTTAGAGATGAGAATGACTTTTTCAATTTTTTCAACAGTTTGAATTACCACCTACATTTTAACTACATCTATGTATCAATGCACTTAAGGTGCAAAAATTGCAAACTAGTAGAGATTATTTTAGTTTAAGGCAGGGGTGGGCAAATTACGACATGCTGCCCGCCGAAGTGTTTTATGCGGCCCGCAAAAACCTAAATAAATCAAGTGTGCTCACACATTACACATATAAAAATGCAAGTATATTAAAAACAAATAAATGTAAATATACATATAGAAATTATTGAAACTTATGATCTTATCACTTAGAATGAAGAGGCTGAAGAAACATTGTCTCTAAACGTCCTTCTAGAAAGTTTAAAGTAAACGAAGATTATATTTAATAGCATTATTTCGATAAATTCAGTAAAACACATAAGCTCAGGCCAGTATTTTTTTAATGCCATGAAGAACTGTGTTGAAAGAGTTGGGCTGGCTTGTACAAGATGGCAAGGGTAACAACTGATGGAGCTTTGACTGAGAAAAACATTTTTAATAAAAAATTAAGAAAATATCCCAACCATAATTTAGTAACTGCATACTTTACACAAATCTACATATAATTCAAACAAGTTATCTGGGATGTCATAAATATATTTTTTGGAAAGTTTCACAGGACTGTCCTTAGCCTTAGTCACTGCAGCTGCTCAGGTCCATGATTGTTTGGGGCCTCGCACAGAAAATGAACTGCGATATTATAGAGAAGGAATAGCGAGACTTGTACTCAATGTTATTGTTCAGAGTACACTTGGTCTTTAATAAATTAATTTTAGCTTTTTCCTTTATTTTGTATTTTCCTATTTTATTCGGGGCCACCAAATTCACTTCACCACTCATATGATATATATGTGGCCTGCCTAGTCACCAGATTTTATTAATGTTGCCCACCCCTGGTTTAAGGAATATAAATTGGATTTAACTTTGATAACTTGAGTTAAGAT
>JADKLZ010000104.1:3506407-3522407 GCA_021533235.1 Biomphalaria straminea
GTAGTTTATGTTAATAAACTTTAACTTTATGCTAATCAACAACCACAAAGAGGAGTGGCTTAACCAATGGGCAACAGGAAACACAGGCAGAGCCATGTACAAAGAAATGAACATGCCTAACAAACTGGACAGTATTAACTTCCTCCCCCGCAAAGAGCAATGTACAGTCTTCCAACTAAGAACAGGACATACACCTCATTTAAATTATCATCTCAATAAAATAAATCCCACACAACTCCCACTTTGTAGACACTGCTCCCACCCTTATGAAACTGTAAACCATATCCTTTTTGAATGCCCCCTCCTAATCCACCTTAGGCAGACCCTACTACCACTACAGCCCAACATAACCAACACCCTTTATGGCAGTGCTGAACAACTGAAAAAAAACAGCACACTATTTTTCCTTGGCACAGTCTGCAAAAGAGCTGACAGCTCAGCAGTAAAAAGCTGGTTAGAAGAAGAAGAAGAAAAATGTTAATAAATTGTATTTATTTTTTCATCTATGAAATATAAATAACTTTTCTCTATCTAGTGGTTCTGACAGCAAGTCCAAAGTAAGGGAAAGAAACCCATGGGATAAAAGAAGCTTGGCACAGATAACTCTAAATGAATTTAGTGAGAGGGGCTCAGGTGAGAGGCAGGATAACACAAAAAGTTATTAAGTATATGATTTATTTTTGCTTGGTTACATTTGACTATCTCTTAATTTTCATTTTAGGGTCGATACGAGCTGAGTCCTATGCAGCATCACGAATGGAAAAGGCTCTTTCCGATTTAGCGTCTTCCATGAATAGCAGTTTTCAGCCTAGGGCAGGCCCACAGAGATCTTGGGTGATACAAGCTCAGATCTGGCTCAATTTAGGTGCGACGCATGCTTTATTACATTGTACCGGTAAAAAGATAATTTGTTGAAAAAAGTAAGTGAGACCCCCCAATGTTTTGAGAAGACTTGACAAACTACCAACACTTTTAGCAAGGAGATCTGTTATCCTTTTAACATTACTGGTCAGTATGTGATTAACTTAAAAAAAAAATTGTAGGGTTGAGATGAAATTAACAATTTCTTACAACTTTCAGTAATGTTTTGCCTCTTTCAGTCATGAAATGATTATGGATCATCTCATGGAAATGAGATGAATGCTTGAGCATAGATCTAGCTATGGACCTATGTTCCCCCCCCCCTCCAGCTGATCTATCCAAAGGAATGGAAAATGACAAAACAGTTAGGGATGAGCAGCATGCAGGCTCTGCCAGGGTGTAACATTTTATGCTGTAAGCTGCCTAAATGTCTCAGGATCCTGATTTTTCCTCAGGGTTGACTCCTCAAAGAGGTCTCATGTTTGGGTATAACTGCAATATGAAAATATTTTTAGTCTATGATGGGTTAAAAACTATGAATTCTTTCCTCCTTGTTTCAATTCACTTTTAATGAAAGAACTTATGTTTTTTCTAAAGCACTATGTCTAGTTTGTAGTCTTGTATGTACTTCACCTTTGTTGTCACCTATTTCTTATTGTCTGTTGTTTTTTGTCAGCTGAACTGTACCTCAGTTTGAACCAAGTCCAGGAAGCACAAAGCTGTGTGCAAGAAACATTTCAACTCTTCCCTCATTCTGTTTATGTCTTTTTTATGGTAAGGATTTCTTGTTATTTGCATACTTTCTGTTCAGTTTAGGTCTTTAGACTTACATCTTATTTTTGACTCACCTTAAATATTATTTTTATGTAAAGTAAGAAATACTTTAACCCTAGCATACACATACACAGGGCCGGTCCTAGCAATTGTGGGGCAATATGCGAAACTGATTGTGCGGAGCCTAGTCTGTGTGGGAATAAGGATAATAAGTGAAAATTAGGATTTTGTATTAGAAAAAAAATTCGACTTTCAATTTTATTAATTCTTTACTAAGTTATACATTGCGATCAAATTATCTGTACGTTACGAACCTCTTAACCTATGGCATGTTAGTACCAAGATTGGTACTTCTGTTTAAGGTCAAAATTCACCCGATTATTAGATTTTATTGCATGAAAGCTGACGCCATTTTCTTTTATCGCGCTTAGGATTGGCATTTTCCGCAATGAATGACACCCACAAATGACAATTTTGTCTATTTTTCTGGAAATTTTATGAGTTTTGAGGAGATATTAATTAATTCAGGAGATTTCCAAGAATTTTTCGTATATAATTTGCAATTTAATAATAACACCTTGAATTAGAGCGGGGCCTATTAAAGCGCGGGGCCCACTGCGACCGCATAGGTTGCAGTGGCCTAAGACCGTCCCTGCACATACATGTATTATATTCAGTAATTGTGTTTTTATCAGCACAAAGGGTTAATGACAGCCTAATCTTGGGATATGCAGTTCAGACTGTCATCTCAATGGTCCAAAGTTTTAACCCTATTAGTGGATTTTTAAAATAAGGTGGCAAGATAAGATAACCAACGAGGAAGTGCTACAAAGAGCAGGTTGCCAGGACATCCGCTCTGTTATCAGCAGCAGACGCCTTGGCTGGCTTGGCCACATTCGTAGAATGCCAGTAGGTCGACTCCCACAGGATATTCTGTATGGCAATCTAATAGAAGGCAGAAGAGCCGCTGGTCGCCCACTCTTACGTTATACAGATGTATGCAAACGGGACATGAAGCTCTTTAAGATCGACACCAGCAACTGGGAAGAGGTGGCACAAGATAGATCCACTTGGAGAGAGAGCATAAAGGAGGGGTCTTCGATTGTAGATGCCATACACAACAGAAGCAGAAAGAAGGGTGAAAGTGCAACGGCGCCTGGTGACTACATATGCCTAACCTGCGATCGCAGCTGTGTATCAAGGATCGGCCTCTTTAGTCACACAAGAGCTTGCAAGGGGAAAAGATCATCTCTAGAGACGTAAAAATGCCACAGCTATCATTCTTTGCCATTCTGCAGGAAGTGGCGGGTTGTGATAGGACTTTGTAATCTTAAATCCTGAAGGAAGTCTGAAATGGACAATCCCGTCAATCTATCTTTTCTCTTTTCACTGGACCTATATTGTCAGGATTTCTGGCAAGACAATGCAAAGTCTTTTTCAGATGTTATGATTAGCTAAAGTAAAAACCTAAAGGAAACTTAAAAAAAAAAAAAAATAAATGGTATCTTTAAATATCAATAGCATTTTCTCAATTAAAATTTAACTAATTTTTTTCCTTTATTGCATATCTTTAGATTTTTTTACTATTGAAGCCCTAACTTATATATTTACATTTAGATCAATGATATGACCTAAGCTCTTGTAATATTACATAATACTTTTACTGGTTGCTACTATTTGTGATTATTGAAATCTCTACAAGAAAACACTTTATTATAATGATTTCTGTATCAAAATTTCATAAGCCATTATAGGATATCTGCAAATATTTTTTTCAAAATAGAAATTGTAACTCATTGTAAAAATTCCTTCCAAATCTATTATTATTACTTAAAAGTAGATGGACATGGAAAAATATTCATATAAAGAGAACATCTAATGAATGTTCCAAGGTCAAGTATAAAAGTAGATTATCAGCATTTTAATTAGAAAAGCTCCAGATATTAGCTTTATGATCTCTCAATAAAACTAATATATTTCATCATGATCCTTTGAATCAATGTCCATTGTTGCTGTTCTATCTAGAGAGGACTGGTCTATGAGCACAAGGGGTGCTTGAATGAAGCTAAAATGTGTTATGAGAATGCCATTTCTGTGAACCCTACCCACACCAAGTCTCTTTACCATCTGGTAAGTTCTTCTCTTTGGATCTATCAATATACAATGCTGAAGGTGTCATTCACTATCAGATATTCAGAAGCAAAGCTTTGCAAAGGTGCCCATAAATTCAAACAAGTTTACTTTTAAAAACAATTTTTAAATATCTATTGTTGCATTACACATTTTTGAATCGGTTAGGGAACTGTTTTTTGGTAAGATATAAATTTATATAGATATGTATATTCAGAAGCTTGTTAAGATTTTTGTTTTGGATTCCACTTAGGTGCTTAATTGATACAAGTTATATTGTGGTTAATATTTTAATATTAGGGGAAATGATCTTTAATTAATTCTTCTCTAAATCTCATCTATTTATAAGTCAAAATTTGTGGTCTGATTTGATGAAAGGGGGAAACACTAAAGAACAAAAAGCATGGTATTAGTTACTCTGGTTATCTTTCTTATTGCCATTTTCCATAATCCATACCCATACCAGACACATTTTTAAATACCCATTCCTATCATGAAAATGTAGATTAAAATACTCAACTTTGCCATTGAACTAATGATAGTATTAAATTCCTATCAAGTATCCATTATATCTTTTAATTCTTTATTTTTGTGACACAACAAAAACATTGAGGGTAGAACTTAATCATGGAGACAGTCCAATACTTTGTTCTAGCTGAAGCATTTATCTCTTGCAGGGTATTGTTTTACACAAACTTGGGGATAACAGACTGGCGGAGAAAGTTTTACGGGATGCAGTGAACCTTGACCCATGTTTTCACAAAGCTTGGTTTGTGTTTTGACTTTATAGTATTCAGTTCAACAATTTCCATTTGGCATTGAAAAGTCTGAATGAGTTCAATAATGTCTGTGTCCATTTTGTAAGGATACCACATCACAAGTGTGGTGGCTGAGGGTAAAGTGCTTTGCCTCTAAACAGGGGGGTCCCAGGTTTGAATCCTGGTGAATACTGGTATTTTCAATTTCGGAATCTTTAGGCTGCCTCTGAGTCCACCCAACTCTAATGGGTACCTGACAATAGTTGAGGAACAGCAAAGGCGGTTTGTTGTTGTGCTGGCCACATGACGCCCTCATAAACCGTGGGCCAAAAAAACAGATAACCTTTACATCCTCTGCCCTGTAGAGGAACTTACTTTACTGTTGGCATAAGATAAGAATGACATAATTATTCACAGGACAATAAACTAACAGTAAATCTGACTTGAGGGAACATCTATTGGTTGAAAGAAATGCTTTGTTTTAAAACCCAGAATTGATGGTTCAAGGATCTTTTTAACTGCTATAAAAAAAAATTCATACATCACTTCAGCCACCAGACTTTGAAATAATACACAAATTGTATAACCTGTACTGTACAAGTGCTTACAGTTACATTGGTTTTTGTGTTCACATATATATCTTGTAGTCACATCACAGCAAAGTAAAGTAATTGTTTCATATAACAGTCTTGAATTTGTTATGGGGCTTAATGTTTAGGAAAGAAACTGGCAGGGATAATTGCTTTATATTTAATTTTACATCCCTTTGATTTCATATGTTTAATTTATTTCTTTTGATTTGAATTGATCAGGTTTGTTCTTGGAATTGTCCTAGAGGCTACTGACCACCCTGAAGATGCTAGCCATTGTCACATGATGGGGACCAGCTTGGAGGCAACTTGTCCAGTGGCACCATTCAATGTCATTCAGAGGGTCATGACCTAATGCTTATGGACCTAATGCTTCGAGCTCCGCAAATCACCGGTGAACTACACGGAAATCATGATGTGTGTGTGAACATTAGACGGTCATTTTCAACATTCCAGACACCAGTCTAACAATGTGTTATACTTCATCCACAATGTTTGTAACACTGTAACAAACTCAATGTTACATGCTTCTATTTGGCCATATGTAAATAGTTTTATAAAAGTTTTTCTAAGTATTAAGTCATGCCTAATTACTACATTCTAGTAGTGAGACAATAGTTGTTTGGTTTATACTCCGCCTTTTTTAATATTGTTTTTTATTTAAATTGTAAGCATTTAAAGCTGAAAAAAAAATCTTAAATTTTGTTTTTTTTTTTAAGTTGATAGAATCTATATCATTTTGCTCTAAATCAAAGTAATTAAAATAATTTTAGCATGAATTCCAAACTGCATATTGCTAACCATTGATTAGAGACCTGTTGATGTTTTAGTGTTACTATACTGTAGAATAGCAAGAAAGAAGGTGTTGTTTTTTAAACACAGTCTATACTGGAAGTCTTAGTTTTTCCTCTTAAATAGCTATGTCATAGTTTCATGTTTAAAATTAGCTTCTAAGTAATTGCATCTTGAATGGTGTGGGCCCCACACTTATCTTATACAATACAGACGTTACTTCAAAAAAGAAGATGATTACGTCCTGTTTTTAGTGACACATTCCTGGCCACAGTTAATGCTGTGATGAACTGATCTATAGACATCTATAGACTAAATATGCTAATTGGTTATGTGACAAGCTGTTAATAATGTAAAACCCTTGGTGATCATTTTTAGAAATCTTGACATTCTGAAATACTACAGTGGGAAAGGTGGGCCTTAAAGTTTGTAGTTCTGATGAATACTACAGATTCTTAACAAACTTACCTCATAAAACAAAGTTGAACAAATGTAAAAGACTTCATTTCTTTATTACAATAAAAAGGTGGTTGGTTTGAGGCTTTAATGTGGTAGCTTTTTAAATGTATTTTATAAGGAAAAAGTTGTACAAGTTGAATTTGAACTCTAGGGCTCAAGCCTCCTCAAGCCTTGCAATAACCACTGATATAATTAGTTAAAATTAATACATAGTGACATGGAATTTCAAGTATTTACTGAACACAAAATTGAAGTGTACTTTTCAAACAAGGGAAAACAATGCAACTTGGTTGGTGGGTAACAGAAAGTTGTAGTAACCTTCTAAATATTGTTTCACTAAACATCTCAACTGTGGTTTCACATTTTGGATTGTTCATTACCTGTACGACTGTAAGACCTACCATTCCCTACACATTATGCTTGTATCTTAATGATAATGATTGCAGTTAACTATTATGTCTTAATATATAGATAATGATTGCAGTGTTATATTAAACATAATATAATATATATTCATAAGTTTACCTTATGTGTATTTATTTTTTTTAAAACTCTTGACATTAGGCAAAAAAAAAAAAAACAACTCGCCCTGTTTAAATTATAGATTTTTCTTTTGGTTTAATGACATCAGCCCAGACTTTTTACAGTCATTTTTTGACTGTACTCTTTGTTTTTATAGTGTTATTAAACAAATGTACTTGCTTGTTTGTTTTTATAGTGTTATTGAACAAATGTACTTACTTGTGTTTATTCTTTTTGCTAATGTCACTTCAAAAAAAAATGTCATATTAGTACATTTGTGCATCTTGTATTTATTCTCTGATAGTCTTAACTTGCTTGCAATAGTTACCACTGTGATATCATTAATTTATGCACTGACTTGTTGATATATTGTACTGTTGTGTCTTAGAATTCATGTTTTGTTTCTTGGCTATTTCTTAATGTTTCAGATACTCAATGAGAAAAATTGGTTTTAGACAGAAAGCCACTAAAACAATTTGAAAATAAATCTTTGGAACTCAGATTAGTTTCATTTGTGTTAGTATCAACTCTTAGAAATGTGTTCTTTGTGATAGCTTTCACTCTGCCTTTTAGCTAGGACTGTTTAAAAAATTTGATGTCAACTGTCGGAGCCATGTTTCTCTACTTTATGTGCAATGTTACATTCCATCTTTGAAACAACAGATGGAATGAATTGATCAAACACTTTTACTTCATCAACTCATCTCTTCCAGTCTGTGGCATAGACCACCAGGTTCCTACAGGTGTCTCAGGGGCAAGACGTCTCTTTCAACACGAATTCTTTGGTATTGAAGATTAAATTCTATTAAGTAGTAAGAAAATTTAAAAAAAAAGTTTACTGCATACATACTTTAAAAAAAAACAGTGTTTTATCTTTTTCTGCAATGGGACATATCGACTTACTCTGTTGATCCCTGGAGGGTATGCCACAACTAAATCTTCAATGGGCTCTGTTTCATGAAACTCTCTTAGCTAGGACCCATGTCATCTTCATGTTGACCTCTTCCAAGTTTTTTACTCTCTGCTTACGTCTCTTAATGAACTGAGGGACACCAGTCCAGTGCCTGCTTTGAACTGGCTTTAAAAGTTCACTTGATTGAAACATTAACCCAACTAGATGTCTATGTATTTACTATGTTAAGTATAAAACTTGTATACATAAAATCATCTACTGGGATGTGAGTCAAGTCTATTTTTTATATGCAAGTCTTGCAGTTGCATTATTTGTTCCCGTGTCAGTTGCTAAGAAACAATACAGATTGTTTTTTCTTCCTGTCTTTGAGAAAGAAAATAAAATTTTACATTGGACCAGAATGACTTCACCTTGACACCAAATAGTGAGTCCCTACTTCCTGTTATTCAGTGTGTAATGTTGCATTGTACAAAGGCTTATATAGAGAGCAAAACAAGAACTCCAACACCATAAAAAAGGTTATAACTTATGGGTATATAATAAATTGTAATTACATCTGATTGCATTGTCTATAAAATAATATATTGATATATAAAGAAAATAATAATAACCTGCTATATATACTTATTCCTTGTGTGAATCACTTGGCTTGTTTTTTTTAATAATTTTGCACTCAGTTGTAACAGTCTGTAACAATTTGTAACATGCTGTGTTGGTCACTAACTTTCTATGGTGTTGCACCTTAACATTTGGTGCTCAGTCGTGTCCAATATAACATTCTTCTTAAATAGTGGGACACAAAATATATTACTTCTAAAAAAAAAACATGTAGTGTTATATGTTTGAATGTTTGCTGGTTAATTTTAAAATTTTGATAAAAGTTTTCTTTTTTTAAGTTTTTTTTTTATGAAGAATTAATGTAATTGTCTATGTGGACCATTACTGTGACTCCAACATAAGGAATTTCCTTATATTTTGATGGCATCTGTTTTGCGTCTTACTGTTTGCTAATGTTCAATTCTGTGAGATCCAAGTTTTTTATTGTTCTGTCCTACTTTGCTTCTACAGACTTGAGATTTACTGGTTGTTCTGTTGTTTTGAGAGTACATGAGGCCATCTGCTAGTGTGTGACCTTTTAAAACCTGTGATAACTTGTTCAAACTGAGTCACTTAATGTTGTAATGTACTGTTCTTTTTGCTGCTAGAGAAATGTGATCATAGTCAAACACTTTCAGTATTTAAAAGCCATCCAAGTTTGATGTGTGCGTATGGAAGTTTGGGGTTAGGGTTTGAATGTTGAGAAATGATGAGGGAGACTTGAAATCCTGGGGACTGAGTTTTTAAACAAACTTGTTTAACTTTAAGGCAAAAGAAAAGGCAGTGGTTTGCTTTGCTGGTCACATGACACACTTGTTCACTACTGACCACAGGGAAAGAGGAACTTAAGCTGGACTACCCTGTAGAACTTTGTTGCTATGTATTGAAGTAAATATTTATGCTTCAAAAATTAAACTTTATAATTTATTTTTTTTTAAATACTTTTTGCCATCTAAACTTAAGTAGCTGTTACACATTGGTGGTAAGCTGTAAAAATTTATGAATGTTTGGTAAGGCTAGTACAATAACTGGTAAGTAGATTAGTTAGTAGGCAGAGTGACCATGGTATGTCTCAGTAACATCAAGGCTTAAAACTTTTTCAAAATTTGAAGCTAGAAATTTTATTGACCAGTGGTTCAAAATTTGAAGCTCAAAATTTTATTGACTGAGTGTGTGTCTTGGTGACATAAAGTCTTTATTTTTAGTTCAGAATGTGAGCCTAGACATTCAAGTGGCTGAATGTGTGACCACACCACCACTACTTGCCTTGCCTTGCAGTAATAGTCATTTTAGTTTCTCTGCTCTCAGGGTGTTACCATGATTACTGAGTGCGTCCTTGAATTCTGTGTGTAGGCACTTTTAATCATATATTAGGCTAGCTAATTAATCTTGAAGCTGTCTTCCACTATCTGGTCTTAGCATTCAACTTGTACCAGTTGAGTTTTGTGTCACACTCTTTATTGAATGTTCTTACACAGACACACACTATTGCATCATGCTCAGTTTTTGTAATAAATAGTGTACAAATATATTGAAATTAATATTTATAGTCTGATTGTTCATTGATTGAAATTGAAGGTTCTCAAGTGTTTGATGATAAAAAAAATTATATAGATTTTGAGAAAAATAAAAGAATAACCAAAAACAATTTTTAAGTGTCTCTTTTATTTAGTTATTTGTGTTAAACAAGTTAGCAATACAATATTAATCAAATTTAGTTTATATTTTTTTGCTTAAAAAAATATTTTTTCAACATAAAATAATACTGTATGTCATAGAAAAAATTCAATGTTTGAAACCCAGAAAATATTCAACAATTATAAAAGTTTACATAATAAAAAACACTTCTCAACATTTTCCGAAGGGTAAAGAAAACCTTGCAGTTAATGGCCACCCAATGCTTGGTTTTGTAGAGTTCTTATTTCTATATTCTTGTCAATATTAACCAGTGCTTTTGATAATGAAAGTTTGTGGATTAAAAGTGAATTGTTTATATAACATGGGCACAATGCAGGTTTGCTTTCAACTTTGCATCCAACCAATTGTTATCCAACATCCGAATGAAAAATTCAAACAATTAGCTATTAAACTAAAAGTACACAAAGAATAAAAAGTGTTGGTTAATCTGGGTTTATGTACAAATAGTGTGCAAGAGAAATTTATTAATAAATCTTAAACACATTTTTAACATATATATCTGACTAAAAATAGTTTGAAAACACATTTCATAATGAATTTAAAAAGCTTATTACAATGTTACCACTTATAGTTAAATTGGAGGCAAAAATATTAAGCCTAGTTTTAATACCCCCCCCCCCCCCACACATATATTTTAGATTATAAAAATAGAATCTAAATCGACCTAAGGTAGAGAACAATTATGTCTGAGCTGGATGTGGCAAAATATGTAGGTTGCAGCTATGGCCATGTGAAATACTGCGCTCCTCATTAATCTTTGGACTCCAGGACAAGTCTTATAATTCATAATAATAAATAAATAATAATAAAATGGAAAACTATAATACTGAGTTTTGACTTTAAAACAAGTAATGCAGTATACATGTATCTCTAAGCCCTTATATAGCTGACTTAGTAGATAAGTAGATTAAAGACTAAATGTTCATTCCAAAATGCATAGGATTTATTTGAAAGAGTATATAATAGATTTCATTTTTGTTTTCAATTTAAAACTTGACAGCTATAAATACCATGCAATACTTGTGTGTAATATCTAGTTTAAATTCAGCACCAGGGGCAAGAACAATGAAAGACAAAGAAGAAATAAAAAAAAGTTGTTACATATAATGATTCTTCCTGTTATTCTAATTACTTTTGTACAGGAAGACTTTCATGGTCAGTGCACTCTGGTCCAATCTCTTTTGTGGGCTTGTTTTAAGAGAGAGATATCTGGGAGAGTTAACATACTGCATTTAATTGCTCAGCAAACACAGCTTAGCTAGAGGGATTTGAGCCAGAGCCCCCTTGATAGAAAGCTAAGCAGTTTTTGTCACTCAGCCACCCATCCAATGTTGACTGTTAATATTCTTCTCTCTAGGAAAGATTGCAGCAAAAATGCATATCTTTTAAATCAACTATATATTTCTAAGTTACCACTCACTGATTTCATATATGCAAGTTCCTTTTACCTCTTAGGCACTCACTAATAACTGGTTTTGACAGATTATCTTTTTATCTTACAAAATACAGACGTTACTTTAAAAAAATGATTACCTCCTAAGCCTGTCCCTAGGTCAATCTAGCCATGTGTGTTAATCAAGTTGCTGTTTTTCAAGCAGCCTCATTAACAGAATTTGCACAAAAAAATGCATGCGTACTATTATATTTGCAGAGCCCTTGGAAGTTTAAGCAGAAAACTATGTGATTTCACAGCAGAGAAGAACCCACCATTATACAATATAATTTACATTTTGAACATTAAACAAAACTAAGACTAAAATAATTCATATTTAAATATACTGGGAAAAAATTCTAATTATCGTATCAACCTTTTTAAAAACAATTAATGCTTTCTAAAATAAAACAAAAAACAATAACATGAGTAAAAAAGTAAAATTTCCCATTCAGACCTTGTGGTCTATAGGGCAAATGATGTAAAGGTCATCTGATTCTGTGGCCTATGGTTAGTGAAGGTTTCATGTGGCCAGCACAACAACCAACCACCTTTACTTTTCCCCAACTAATGTCAGGTACCCATTAGAGCTGGATGGATTCAGAGGCGCCCGAAGATCCCGAAATTAAAAATCCCAGTCTGCACCAGGATTCGAACCCTGGACCGCGGTTCGGAAGTCAAGCTCTTTACCGCTCAGCCACAGCGGCTCCAACATGAGATAAAGTGACAGCAATTAGTTGTGGGTTGATTCTAGACATTTCAAAACATTATTTGGATAATTCCAATTATTTATTTTATAGCATTTATACATTAATCAAACTACAAGATCTACCTCTGCTCATCAATAGTCACAACTAATTTGCACTTTAAAAAAACAAAGACCTGTTAACAAACAACTTTAATAAAAGTTGATTTCAACTGTATAGACTCAACATTATTACTGCAAGCTCTATCATTATTGACTCTACATTGTCATTTGGATGCAACTTTGATTTAAAATATTTTTATTTATAACTTTGAGATTACTGAGAAAAGTGAATAATAGTGGTTCAATGCTTTCTGCTATATATGAATCCTGGCTCCTAAGACTACAGCGCCAAAATGAATAACTGGTTTCATTTCTTTCTCTAGTCTAGGCAGAATCTGGTATGATTAAAGTTTGCCACAGTTCTGATAGGACGGCTTTCTATTAGGCCTATATTTAACTAAGAACTCGTTTTTTTCACACTAAAAGTTAATCAGAGTGATCTGCTCTTTGTTTACACTCCAATGGTTTTGACAATTTTTGATATATGTGTTTTGATTTACAGATAATGAATATATTATTCTTTTTTTTTTTACTTTTTAAAAAAGAGCAAGAGAGAAAAAGAAGAGAAAGTGATAAAGAAATGTGGTGGATTTGAAATAGAACCCAAAGAAAATCTTGAGAAAATGAAGAAATGGAAAGGAGAGATTTTGAAATGAATTGACTAAATAAACAGTAAAAAAAATGCTATATTAACAAATCAGTGTTACAAACTAAATAATACAAAGTACTTTGAGCTATAAGCCAAAGAGATGCGACATTAGATTCTATAGTGTTGAAAAGTACAAAAAAACAACAACAAACAAACAATCAAACATTGTATTTCATGAGTATGCTTATTTATACATTTCCTATTCTGTACCATGAATACACCAAAAAGCTTGTTGCTATTTTGGTTTTGTCCACACGCATGAAAATCTCCCATATAATCAAAACTATTTGGTTATTGATTTATAATTTAGATGGTTTGAAATCTCATTGTGAAATTTATTATGTTATGTTATTTATTTTCTTAAATTTTTAAATACTAAAAACCATGTCAGTCACTTTTAATAAAAATGTCAAGCAATAAGGAAATTACATTGAAGAACCAATGTGGCAAATCAAAGAATGCAACCTGAACACCAAAAAAACATTCAAGCATACAAAATTACTAAATGATGTGAACATAAAAGAGAAACTAATTACAACTATTATAATACTGTAATAATACTGTTATCAAAACAAATGTTAGAGTATTTCAATGAAATATTTGGTTAAATCTGAAATTCACTTGTAAAAAACAAGCCATGCTGTCGCCCCAACTGTGATATAGTATTGGGCATTGGATGTTGGAATGTCTTGGCATACAGACCAGGGTCAGGAACTCTCTTTGAAAAAAAAAAAGGGAAAAATATTCACATCATAAATTTTCAAAATATTTTTTTTTATCAAGACAATGGGAGTAAGATTTATTGACATACCAGTATATATAATTTTTTTTAAAGTAACAAGCCTATAAAACGTATGAGATTTTATCTTTAAAAGTGAAAAAAAAAACAACATTAAAATTCTGCCTGATCACATGGTAGGCCTATGTTGTCACAATCGTCCCAAGTTTGAATGCTTCTGATTCTGACATGCAGAAGGTTGCACTAAAATATGATAATCATTTCTAAAGGAATGCATGAACTGGCAACTCAATTGCCATAATTTAAGGGTAAATATATCCCTTTCAGAACTTTAAATATATGGTGGCTCATCTGTTTCCATGACTTAGGGTTAATGAAGGTGGCTAGCACAACAACCAACCTCCATTAATTCCTCAATGTATGTCAGTGTACTCAATGGCATCCTAAAAATCCAAAGGTAAAAAATTTCATTATTTATCGGGATTCAAAAAGGACACCTTTCAAAAGCCAAGCGCTGTACCACTTGACCACCACATGCCCACACAATTTTAACCTCGGTGAAAACAAATAAATGAGACGCATATATCTCAATCAATCATGCTGTTTTTTTTTCAAGTTTGCATTTCAGGTGAACAAGAATGTAGTTTAAAAAATACAGGAAGATAACATGGAAAAACTCCAATAATACAATTGTACTTCTTTGGTCTACTATAAAATATTTAATTATCCCCTCCCCTATAATGTAATGTTAGTTTTGTGAGGAAATCAATTATAAGATTTGCTTCTGGGAGGGTGTAATTTATATTTATTCTAAGAAATCTTGAGAATAAATTAGCCTAAAAATCAACATATTAATAATAATAATAATCTTTATTATCCATATGGAAATTCGTCTTACAATTTGTCTCTAACAAAAAAAAAAACAGCATAGGCTACAAATCAGAATAAGGATCAGGTAAAAAAAAATCAACTCTATTTCTAAGGCCTGTAACTTAAATCAACAAGAAACAAAACTAATTATAATTCTAATCTCATCAAAAGCATAAAATTTGTAAAAAGTAAATACAACAATGAAATTCAAACGAAACATTTCAATTAAAAGCTTTGGTTAGTTATGTAACACACTCAAAATTAGTTTTATAGAGTTCTAATTTTTATTATACATAGTTATGTATCACACTCAATTTGTTTTATAGAGTTCTAATTTTTATTAAATACAAATACAATTTTTTAGCAAAATATTTTGTTAGAAAACATATATGTACCAGTATACAGCATAGGAAGAATTGATAACAAGCCTACATTTTGAAGTCCACAATTTGATTCTGGTCAAATAATGATAAAAATATGACTAAAGTATTAACAATAAAGTTTCTAAATATTGTCATATAGACAGTAGGTCTAAAAAAAAAGGGTAGGGGACAAGTATGATAGTCACCAATTTTCAATCCTTAGAAACCCAGATTTTTTTCTCCAACCTCCCATATTTCTCAATGAAGATTATTTTGTACAAAGCTGGTTATAGTAAGTATAGTAACTCTAAATAAAATGTTTTGTTTTGACTTTGCTTTATAAAATGTTTTACATGTTTTCAGATGTTTCTTCAGAGTTGAAGATAATCTTCTTGCTATTAGTGGGCAGGGTTTGAACCCAGGACCATCAATAAGTTCAAATGACAGTCCAGCAAACAACCCTGCACAACCTGGCAGCCATATTACTTAATGCACTATTCAAAGAAATAAACAAGAAATGTGCTAATGCCTTTGTTAATATGTGATATGTGAGTGAAATACTTAACAGCCTTGGTTTATTTTTGTTAATAGTGAGATAAATCAATGATTAATCTCAGAATTAATGATTATTAAGAACCTGAACATAAAATTGTTAAGATTCATAAGAAATGTCCTAGACCAGAGTTTCCCAAACTTTTTCCTCAACTGAACATTTCACACATTCTTTAGCGGAACACTTTGCTTATTTTTTTAGAGAGGTTTAATCACGTGGTAGCCTACTAGTTAATTATCCCAAAAGTTTGTGAAACACCTTTTCAGGCCTCATGGAACACAGGGGCTCCACAGAACACAGTTTGGGGAACACTGGCCTTGTCAAACTTTTTATGTTTTAGTAATAAGTGGTTAACTAATGTAAATATAAGTAAAACTACTGAACTATGGTGTTAGCTCATGCACTAGATAGTGAACAGCAAAAAAAAACAAGGATGTGATCTTGAGATAGTGAAGATAATACTGCTATATGATCAATAGTGAAGATAATACTG
>JADKLZ010000104.1:3552279-3564670 GCA_021533235.1 Biomphalaria straminea
CTACCTGGGCAAGGTGTGTATGAAAGTCTTTAACCCTCAGGTACAAATGTATGTTGCAATAGCCAGTGACTCAGCGTCCAGCCCCGCCCATCCACATCTGACAGCAATACAATCAATCGAAAGACATAATTCCTGAAAATAATTTACATCTATATCAATTTAAAAAGGGAAACGAAACAAAAAAAACATGAGCATTGGATACGTTAATTATAGAAGCAAAAGAAACAAACATATACCAGAGAAGAGATGATTGGAACAGGAAGAAGAAGAGAAAACATATGTGTTTATGTTTGCCCAATGTATAATAAATTCTATTTACACTTAACGCTTCTAACTAAAGAAAGTAAACCAAGCTTGGAGAATTATTCAGCTAGTATGAATGCGTCAGAACGGTCGCTTGTAACCTAGCCTATGTCAGTGATTCTCCAACTGTCCTCAGCGATACGAGTTTCTTAACATCACTCAATTACGACATTAGCTCGACAAATGGGAACCGTTGGCAAGTCGAGATGAACAAGTTTAATGTAAAAACAAGAAAAACAAAAACAATACTTTAAAAAAAGGCTTATATTAAACGTAATTATTTCTATTAGTTTAGATCACTCGTGTAATTAAATTTGTAATAGATCTAGACCAGGGGTCGGCAAATTACGACCCGCGGGCCATATGCGGCCCGCCCAAGTGTTTTATGCGGCCCGCAGACACCTAAAGAAATCAGGTGTGCTCACACATTACACATATAAAAATGCAAATATATTAAAAATAAATAATTTAAATATCTATAGAAATTATTAAACTTTAGATTCTTATCACTTATAATGAAAAGGATAAAAAAAAACATTGTCTCTAAACTGTGTTGAAAGTGTTGGGTTGACTTGTACAAGATGGCAAGGGTAATAACTCCTGGAAACCGTGCTGTAACTAGGAAAGACAGGCTTTGTAGCCTAATAAAATAAAGAGCAATATCTCAACCATAAACTCATTACGGGAAAATTTACACAAAGCTGCATTGAACAGCTTATATGTCATGCATAACTTCTGATACCATAACTAGTATATGGCTGGTCTTGTGCATAGGTGAACTATGCAGCTGCCTAGGCCTATCATTTATGAAGGCATCGCACAGGATAGATATCTTATCAATTAAGAGAAGGAATATAGAAGCTTGTCCTTAGTGTTTTTGTTGAAGTAGACTAAAGTTTAATAAACTGCATAATTTTTTTGGTCAATGTTAATTATTTTTCTATTTTTTCTTTCTTTTTTTTTGGGGGGGGGGGCACAAAATTCACTTCGCCTAGGACCTCCAATTATCAAAGACAAGCCCTGACTGGCAGTTTCAAAAAGTACTTGAACATTTAAAAACATAACATCCCGACGTATCCGCTGGCAAAGCATTAAAAGAATATGTAATCTCGTAGAAAGAAATGGTTAAGTTCCTTGAAGGACATTGATTGTGGCTTTGTTACTAATATTACTAATGAAGAGTTTCAGAGGCTGTATATCCGCACTAACAAACTTTGCTGGTAAACTTTCACGTGAATTGGAACCACATTAATCTGTGAACAAGCTTGTTTTTAAAATAATTATCAAGTGTTACAACAGGTCGATTCTTATTGACTGTATCTGAAACAGCAGGCACAAGAAAAAAAAAAAACAAGTAAGCTAGTTCCACGGTTCGAAACATTAAGTACGAGACTAGACAGTTATATAATTCACATTAAATAAAACACTGCATTTGTGGTGAAATGTTGTGATGTAAAAGGACGGTAAAAATATAAGAAAAAACAATCGTAAAATTAGTTCAAGAAATATATATATATATTTATTTATTTATTTATTATTTATTTACTTATTTATTTTTTGAAAATATTTTTTTAATTTATGCGGCCCCCCGGACCTCAGATTTTTGTTAATGCGGCCCTAGGCAGAAAAAGGTTGCCCACTCCTGATCTAGACTAATAAATTTAAAAAAAAAAAGTTTATATTTCAAAAAAAAAAAGAGGAAAAAGGGATCGACCTGAGTTTGAACTTGTGGGCTAAAGCCTTCTCGGGCTAAAGAGGTAACCACTCTGCTAGCGAAGAGTCTGTGAATACGGATGATTGTATATATTCATATTTGACTAGAGTATCATCCTTAGTAAAATCGAGACAAGACTTAAAAGTAATGTAGCAATTATACATAAAACATTGAACCATAATCTTCAAATACAAAAACAAAATCTAATAAAATACTCAGAAAGACAGAAAGATATAAGAATGTATCATTTTACATATGCTAGGACAAGTTTGTACAAAAGCTCCTTCTTCCATAGCAGTATTAGAGCATGTAATGGGTTGCCTGAGCTAGCCAGGAAAACCAGTGACTTGGCAAGAGTTTAGGTCATTGGTTAATATGCATGACTGAATGCATGACGCGTAGGACGTAATCATCTTCTTTATTAAAGTAACGTCTGTAACATATAAGATAAGAAGATAATTTATATCCATTGTTTCTCTTTCACTCTAAGCCTGAGTCGGCAGCTTAATATAAACGAAACTAATTCAGCTTATACCACCACTTCAGTCTAAAGTCATTTCCAACATCATCTCATCTCATCTCAGCCTGTGGTACCTACTGGGGCATAGGCCACCAACCAGCTTTCTCCAGGCATCTCGGTTCTGGGCGAGTCTCTCCAACAGTTCCAACTGTCCCCATGTCTTGCCCATCTGCTTGGCTTCTGTTTCCAGATCGCGGCGCCATGTATTCCTGGGCCGTCCTCTATTCCTATTTCCGACATACTGAGAGCGAATGAATTCCCAAAGTCATCCTCAATGGATAATTTGCATCTGGCACAATAAAAAAATGTTCGCCCCGACATTCGTTAGGTAGATGTAATCAAGCGAGGCCTTAAATCAGAGGTAGTTGATGTAGACTTCTGCAGGGGCGTAGCTAGGAAGTTTCCATCGTTTGGGGGACGGGAGGGCTTAACCTCTTAGAGGGTCCCTGCAGTTGCTTAATATTAAATTTTCAATGTAAAAAACACTCATTTGGGGGCCCCATTCATGTGAGGGACCGGGGGATTTTCAAAACCCCCCCCTCCTCCCCCCACCCTAGCTACGCCAATGGCTGTCTCCTCTGACAAATGACCGCGGATCCCCCAGGGGTTCTCTAGACGAACGTAGAGGGGTCCGCAGAAAGAAGAAAATTTTAAAAATAATATATATAATATATAATATATTTAAAATATATACATTTAGGCCTATATATATATATAATTTATTTATATAAAAATATATAAAATAACTTATTTGCAAACAGCCAGTTTTTCCGATCGTATAATCTGAATGATATACAACTCGCCACGCACTACTGCTTAATATGTCTATTACGACCTAAAAGAAAGATTTGATATTTCGGACTGGGTTTTGAACTCTCAGAGCCCAACCACAGATGAATCCACACTACTGCAGGAACATGTTATGGAAATATCCTTAAACGAGAAACTGAAATCAATGTCTGATAAAGGATACCGAAAATTCTGGTCTCAAAAACAAATTTTAATTGTATATCTTGCATTATGGGTACAGACGTTGTTTACAGCTTTCTTATTTTGGTAGAACGTGGATTCACTGCTGTAATGAACCTCATTAAAAATAAATGAAACTGAATAGAAATTTATACTCGTTGAGATTTGCGGCTTCTAATTACAAAGATAGTGCCCGACATAAATACACTTTTAAAATCTCATCAACCTCATTCCGGTTATTTTTATTTTTTATTTTATTTTCAATAAAAGTTATGATCTCCATAAACAATCCTTCAACGGAGTATTATTTTCTTATGTTTTTGTTTTCAAATTTTTTTTAATTTTTTTTTTATGTTTCTTTGATGTTGTTATTTTTAATTTGTATTTATTGATTTTTTTTTATATGTGTAACCTATGTGTGTGTGTGTCTATACCGATTCTTTACCCACGTGAAAAAAAGTGTTCTACCATGTAGCATAGTCGTTCTGCGACTGATGGAGGGCGATGAACGAGGAAGAAAGATAATAACAATAATTATAATAATAATGATTTGTATAATCGCTAAATTGAATGGATAATTATCTTTTATTTAAGTTGCAAAATGTATTATTATTGTTGTTTTTTTTTTTTTTGGAAATGAATCGATTTTCATTCTCTGGCACGTCCAGGGTCCACCTTCGTTAAAAGGAAACAAAATTTATTGTAGTCTCCCCTTAACAGTGTCCAATGAGAAATGTTCTGAGGCAGGCCTGTAGCAGTACTGCCCCTTGACAGGTAATAAGAACCCACTTCGGATTGTATATGGCTTCAAATCTGTCTGTGATGTCAGTTGTCACTGACCTTTCGGTTGATATAATAACAAAAGTGTGTATTGTTATTTTAGCTAGCTTCCATAGTCCCTTGTTATTTTAGCTAGCTTCGATAGTCCCTTAAACTCTAAAGTGAAGTTTTTTTTTTATTTTTCGTTTTTCAATTTCAATGTAATATTTATACTGTCGGGTAGTTACTCGGCGATGTCAATGATGGTCGCGAATTTTATTTTTTTTTGTTGATAAACAATAAATTTGGCGTATGCAATCTACCTTCTTGTGAGCCAAAATAGGATTAAAGGCTGACTCCAGAAGAATAATTGCTGAGTATTTATGACAATGAGATGTACTTTCCTTCATCAAATTACATGACAGACAGGTTTGGATGTATTTATTTCGCTACTTATTATATTATTGTTATTACTATTATTACTGTTATTATTATTATTATAATAATTATTATATTAGAAACGAAAGAGTATTCATTCACTGGTACTGCCAGGATCGAGTTTCGTTAAAGAAAACAAAATTCATTGTAGTCCCTTTAACAGTTTCCACTGAAGAATTGTCTGGTGATGTGGCAGGTCTGCAACAGTACCGCCCTCTGACAGGCAATGAGAGTCTCCTTAAGAACGTTAAGGGCCTTATTATTATTATTATTATTAACTTCGCCATATGCCGAACTCCGTCATATGCCGGTCCCAAGCCCGGAAAAAGGAGGAGGGTTGGGCGTAGGGCTAGCTACCCTACCCTGTAGAAAAAAACACTAGCTACAGAAACACCAAACAGCATATCAACAGAAGTCACGGACCTGGGAGAGGATGGACCTCCAGCTGGAAGGTTTATGACGCATGCCAGTGAAAGCCAGAGTCTTCTGGAAGCTGACAGGCCGAAGACCATCATCTCTACCAGGACCACCACCACCATCGGTACATGGACGATGGAGATGGATAGGTCACACCCTGCGCAAGCTGGCATCCAACATAACAAGGCAAGCCCTAACCTGGAACCCCCAAGGAAAGAGGAATAGAGGACGGCCCAGGAACACATGGCGCCGCGATCTGGAAACAGAAGGAGAATTAGTACTTGCCCTCCGTGGAGGAGATTGCCGGCCCCACATATTAACCTGACCCTATTAGGGCAAGAGGGAGCCACTAAGAGGCAATTAACACCTGCCATACTTAGAGACTTGGCATCTAATACCATAAAGTCCTACCCATCAGATGCCATATTTTGTTATACCGATGGGTCGGTATTGAGGGACCCCGACAGATCTGGGTATGGGGCCCTAATAGTCTACCCAGACCGAATTGAACCAGATGCAGCTTCGCTGCATGCTCCATGGACGCAGAATTAACAGGGATAACTAGGGCGTTCGAGGCTGTTAGAGCCCGAATGACCCAACATGAAACTAGCGCCACTACTGTGGTGTTAGTCACTGATTCTCGCTCCAGTCTCCAAGCGATAGGTGGCGAAGGGGGAGGGTCACCCGCAATAGAAGAGGCAGTCGGCGCCGCAGATAACATCCGCCGAGCTATTGGAGCTGTCGTTTATATGCAGTGGGCGCCCTCACATTGCGGCGTGAGGGGCAATGAAACGGCTAACACTCTTGCAAGGGAGGGTGCTTTGGCAGCCACACAGTTCGACGCACCATGCACGTTTCTACAAGCTACGGCAGAAATCCGAACTTACATTCATGAGAAGTGGCTAAAATCCTGGACGGAATCCGACAGAGCCCGTGGTGTCTGGCAGCATATGCGTCACCCAGATCGCGACGATCCATGGTGGCGGCTGAAGAGGTCAGAGCAAACAATTATTGCGCAGTGCCGGACGGAACACTGTCCTATTGGGGCATACTTTGCCCGGTTCCGTCCCAACTTTGACTCCCGATGTCGCCACTGTGGAGAGTGTGTCGAAACAGTGTCGCATATCTTGTACGAGTGTCCCAAACTATGTGAGCTAAGGGGGGACGTGTCTCGACAATCACTTACATTGTATGGTAGCCATGAGGCATTAAGCCGTACGGCCCAGTTTCTTGCCAGAGCACTACGAGAGGACTGAGTCCTTTCTGCTCTGATTTTTCAATAGGAGTTCATTCAGGAAACAGAAGCCAAGCAGATGGGCAAGACATGGGGACAGTTGGAGAGACTCGCCCAGAACCGAGATGCCTGGAGAAAGCTGGTTGGTGGCCTATGCCCCAGTAGGGACCACAGGCTGAGATGAAGATGAGATGATTATTATTATTATTATTATTATTTTATTATATTATTATTATTATTACGTCAGAAACGAACGAGTATAAACCTGGAATGTTAAAGGCCTTGAGGGTATCTGTAAGGTCAGTTGTTATTATCGGTTTATATTATTATTATATTATAAATATAATTATTATAAGCCGCTACATAATGTAGACAAGGAATATTCCATCAGTTATGTAGAGGCGAGAGCTGCGGGTCAGCCACCCCCCGTCATTAAAACTAAACAAGCATAAAAAGGATTGTAAACCATTTTTTTTTTGGGGGGGGGTCTGTTTTGTTTTCTTTGAATGCAGGTGACTATTTAGTCTAACTGCGAGCTCTGAAATGCGTTGTTACTTACTTAGACTTAGACTTAGGTCCTCCCGCGCCGTTCGGTGCATTGGGCGGCAAGCTGTCTCCATAAAGATCTGTTATTGGCAATGTCTGAAGCCTCCTCCCACCTGGTGTCCACTGTTCTGAGGTCCTCCATGAAGGTATGACGCCAAGTTATACGAGGACGTCCCTGTTTGCGTTTTCCTCGTATTGGCCTCCATGTCATCGCAATTCTTGGTATGTGTAGTTCATTTTGTCGTAGAACATGTCCCGCAAACCTCATGCGACGTTCTGTCACAACCTCACTGAGTGTTCGTCTCCCAGTTCGGCATAGGATTTCCTTGTTTGAGACTCGATCTGTGTAATTGACTCTCAGAATCCGTCTCAGCCATTTTTGTTGAGCCACATTTAGTCTCTTCTCAATTTTGACAGATGACTTCCATGTCTCACATGCATATGTTGCAGTTGGAATGACAATTGTGTTGAGAAGGTGTATTTTTGTCTTGAGTCCAATGGCTTGGCTTGTCCAAATAGGCTGCAGCCTTTGGAAAATGCTCCCTGCCTTTCCTATTCGGCACACTACATCATGGTATGCATCCCCATCATTTGTTATGATGCTGCCAAGGTAAGTGAACTTGTCCAACTCTTCAAGCCTTGACTCGCCAAGTCTGACAGGGGCAACCTTTGCCTTATATCCGACTCGCAAAATTTTTGTCTTATCCAAGTTTATGCGGTGGCCAATTTTGGGTGCCTCTCTATCTAGGCTCTCCGTCATTTCTTGTATACTTTTATTTGTCGCCCCGAGTAGTGCAACGTCATCGGCGAATTCCAAGTCCGTCATTCGGTTTTGTTCACACCATGGAATACCAAAGGCAGTCTGGTTCATTGCTCTCCTCATTATGTAGTCGATTTCTAGGAGGAAAAGGAAGGGAGATAAGATGCACCCCTGTCTCACACCTGTCTCGATGCTAAAAAAAACTCTGTTGTTCCTCCTTCTGTTTTAATGCAGCAACTAGACTGAATGTATAGGTGTCGTAGGATCTGGACGAATTTTTCTGGGATGCCGTATTCTCTGGCTATTTTTCATAGTGATTCTCGGTGGACACTATCAAATGCTTTCTTAAAGTCTACGAAACTGATCGCTAGCCGTTGTTGGTACTCAAGACTTTGTGCTATGATATTTCGTAGAAATACTTATTACTTATTAAACCTATTGTCTGTAGACTACCAATGGTTTTGGTTGGTCCAATTTGGAGAGAAGGAGAATAGTATTAAACAAATAAAAATCATTAGTGCTTTCTATCATTAAAAAAAAAAACGTTTACCGTTGTGTTTCCATGACAACATTAATGAGTATAGACTGACGATTCATGACGTCATTCTGATAGTGGTTTCCATTTTTAACTTCCGCTATAAGTAGCTTGGGAGAAAAAAACAACTGAAAATGTCCGTAGGGTTAGGTTTATTATAAAAATTGTTTTATTGTAGAAAATTTCCGATAAATGGCTATTAACTAAATCTGTACCTTCTATCTGACTCGCGCATTTTTATTTTTTCGTTTTTATAAGAAGAAGAGTAAAGAGAAAGTGCTACACTATTAGAGCGTTTCTCAAACTCTGGGACACAACGACACAATCCCTAGAAGCAGGGCCGGTCCTAGCGATAGCGAGGACCTATGCGAAACTGGCTGCGCGGGGCCTAGTCTGTGTGGTAATAAGGATATTAAGTGAAGAGTTTGTATCATTAAAAAATCAACTTTACTAAGTCCAAATTGCGATCTGTACTTTACGAACCTTTTTTATATGATAGTGACTATAAAAGTAAATAAAGTATTAGAACTTCCGATTAAGGTAAAAATTCGCCCGATTATTACATTTTATTATATGAAAGCTGACAATGTCTTTTTTCTTTTATCGTGCGTAGGATTTGCGTTTTCGCAATGAATGACACCAACAAATGATAATTTTGTCTATTTTCTGGAGATTTTTACGAGTTTTCAGGAAGTTTTAATAAATTTAGGAGATTTCCAGGAGTTTTTCGTATATACTTTGCAATATAATAATTACACCTTGAATTAGCGCGGGGCCTATGAAAGCGCAGGGCCCACTGCGACCGCATAGGCTGCAGTGGCCTAAGACCGGCCCTGCCTAGAAGGCTTGTCAGCGTGCTGTCAAAGGTGCGCAAGAAAAGATTTTTTTTCACAAAGCTTTACTCCGTCTGTCTGTCTGGTACAAATTGTGTAAACGTTATGTCTCGAACTTCCCATTCTGAGATCAAGTTGAAACTTTGCACAACTATTCATTGGCCCTAACAAAACATGACTCCGTCAAAAAAATGAATAATTTAAAAACTAGTAAAAAAAAGTTCCCCCTTTCAGACCTTGTGGTCTATAGGCCAGATGATGTAAAGGTCATCTGATTCTGTGGCCCACGGTTAACGAGGGTGTCGTGTGGCCAGCACAACGACCAACCGCCTTTACTTTTCCCCAACTAATGTCAGGTACCCATTAGCGCTGGGTGGACTCAAGGGCGCCCGAAAATCCCTAAATAAAAATCCAAGTCTTCACCAGGATTCGAACCCGGGACCTCCAGTACGGAAGCCAAGCGCTTTACCGCTCAACCACCGCGCCCTCAATTTAAAAACTAATTATTGGTAATTAAATAAATTTGTTCGATATAGACAACGGGAAATTAATCTTACAGTATTGTGATATTATAGCTGTAAATGTGTAGCTCTTTCCCTTTCCCTCTATGCCTTTTTTTTTTAAATATTTTTATATTCTCTTTGTTTCTATTCAAGGGCACTTAATTATAGTTTTAAATCAATATAAGAGTATTGCCGATGGATGAATGGCATTATTACTAATTATTAAGAAATCAGATTATGTAATGAAATTAAGTGATGTTGTTTCACCCTTTGAGATTAAATAGTTCCTTTTAATATTTTTGTTTATAAAGTTCTGTTGGAAGGGACATTTCTATGTTTGTTAATAAGATTCTAGAGTCTACCCGTAGACGTGTTTGCTTACACTACACAAACCAGTAGCGGCCCTAGGGGGTGACAAGTGGGACAATTGACCCATGTTCCGCACCTGAGGAGCTACACCTTCGTTTAGGGCCTATTCCCTTTTTTACCTTCAGCTTCGCAATCCTTATCAGTTCTCATTACGAGCGTGATGTGGTACGGTATTCTTTAGACTCAGGGCCCCGCGCTCTGCTAAAGCGCCTCTGATGCAGACCCGCTACAAGACTCCTTGCTGGTCTTAGACGCGAAAGTCAACTCTAAACGTACACTGGACACTGCCCCGAATGTCTCAACTTTATCTAGGCCCCTTCTCACCCACTACACAACTTTTTAGTTGTTTTTTTTTCCTATCTAAAAACTTGTCAAGGTTTATAATCGCAGAGGTCCAGCAAAGTTTGAATGGAATATTGAAGTTAGCTTTTAAGAGATATTAACAAATTTTTTTTTTAAATTTAATTTTAAAGTTCATTATTCTCACAAACACTTAAATTCATATTTTTTTCATCACAATTTTGATGACTCTCATTTTTTTTTTTTATTTTAAGAAACCATCATTTTGTTACATAATCTAATTATTTATATAAACCTATTCATTAAGCTCCTTATTCTTTTTCATTTGTATTGTTTTTAATCTTATAAATCTCGAATACAATCCTCTAAAAATATAAATGTTTGATATATATTACTCTGCGATTCCTTCATGGTCAAATCGAAATGCGTATATTTTCCTATATATCCAGAATTATACCCAGGAAAGACTAAATTTAATAATTCAATCAGAAAACATACATGAAAGGCGGCTATCCTAAAGTTAACAAAGCTTAAAGTTGTATAAGACATTTTGTACATTTGTCAAAATATTTACACTTTTAGTCTTTGTCGTATATTTGTCTGCGAATATGTTCGAATGATAACGTTCTTGTCACTTGGCAATGATCTTATGATCATAATGCCTCTTGTGTACTTCACATTCCATAATAGCGGCAACAGAACATTTAGCTGGATCAGTGACATCTAGTTTTATAAAAGTAATTTTGTTTAAAGGCAATTTCTTTGCAAGGGATCCAGCCACTAGAGATATTTTATATTACTCAGATTTCTTCTTCCAGACCTTTTTTGCACAGATAGCTATGGAAGCTTTGGCATCCTCTACAATCACTAATAGCAAACATCTTAAATATTTCTTTTTTCAGGAAGATAATCCTAAATAGACATTGAACTTGTTTCTAATATTAAAAAAAAAAGCTTTGCTATTGAGTCTGCCTTTAAATGCCACTGATTTCATTCTTTGAACTAATGGACCTTGCTAGTCGCTAGCGACTATAACAGTAGCTACCAGAGAAGATACATTCTGCAAGTTATGGAACATCGGATTCCTTTTATCATGCTAAAATAGAGATGAAGCGCAACCAATGTTTCTTCTATGAAAACCTTTGCCCTTCTCACTTCCTTGTCACAAAAAACAAATACAAATCTAAAATATATCTAGATCTGTTAGCAGCTTCATTAACAGATGATTGTTTTTTTTCATGTGCATATTTTAGATTGCATAATTGATAAGAAATTGCTTCTTTTTGGTAGATTTAATTTTAGATCTAGATCTACTTGCAGATGTCTAGAGCCTTGAGTTTTTAAGGTACCTCTTCTACTAGAGTGGAATCTACAGCCTACTGTGATTGCTACATCAAGCCAGTGGTCTAAATCTAAGTCTACTACACACCTGGTCACATCTAGAACTAGAATGTGGAATAGAATTAAATTTAGATCTAGAATCTAGATTTATATCTAAATCTAGAAAAAATCTAGATCTATATGTAGACTAGATTACACAATTACATCTAGATCTAAATTCTAAATCTAGATTTACGCACATTCCATTATAGGTGCCTGACAGATCCAGAACTAGAACTAGCTAATCAATTAATTAGAACTAACCAATCATTTAATTCTCAATTAGTTTAAATGGAAAGTACCATAGTTTTTCAAATTTTAGTGAATGACATATTTAAATTCTGCGTAAAAAGTTGTAATAGTAAACATTATGTCATTTTTTTATTTAAATGCTCAGAAAATTTTATATTTAAGAAATTAGACAGTAAATTCTTCACATCTCAAAAAAAAACGGGGTTCTTCAAGATGGTTATAGTTTTTAAAAACGTGACGTCACAACTACGTTGGCTATAAGTTACATCTAGATCTATAGGCCCTATCACAGATAAACTCTCTATAGATCTAGATCTATCGGATCGCATTTATTCTTACGCTTCACGGCTAGATCTAGTCTCCACGTTGATTTAAAATCGGTCTTTGTTTATAAACAAGGGCGTCCTTATCAGAGCGCTGCTGGGCCCTGGGCGAGCGTCATGCGCGGGGCCCTTAGCCGTAACGGTATACTATATGTACCGTAAACTCATATATATATATATATATATATATATATATATATATATATATATATATATATATATATATACAGTGGCGT